>JABTXL010005620.1:19043766-19073677 GCA_025134845.1 Neodon shergylaensis | reverse complement strand
TCTCTTCTCTTCTCTTCTCTTCTCTTCTCTTCTCTTCTCTTCTCTTCCCTTCCCTTCCCTTCCCTTCCCTTCCCTTCCCTTCCCTTCCCTTCCCTTCCCTTCCCTTCCCTTCCCTTCCCTTCCCTTCTCTTCTCTTCTCTTCTTCTTTCCTTTCTCCCCCTCGCTCTTCCTACCTCTTTCCCTCACTTTCTTCCTTTCTTTCCTTTTACTCAGTTTAAGACTTCTGCCATGGGATAGTATTGCTCATTCCATCAAGGTGGATTTTATCCCTCTCAATTAAATCTCATTGGAAAAGCCCTCACTGACACACCCAAAGATATTCTCAAGTGATTCTAAATCCAGTCAGGTTAACCAGATACAAAAATACCACAAGGCCACCCCTTGTCAGGTTGACAGTGAAACACAACCATTTAAATATCATTCAACCTCTGCCCCCAACTGCCTCATGTTTATTCTAGAATGAAAAAAATGCACTTATTTAATCTGTACAAGTTCCCCAAATCTTAACAGTTCTAACATTGTTCAAAAACCCAATTTTAAAGACCTAAGGCTCTCTCAAAATATAGGCTCCTGTTAGAATAAACAACAAACCAAGTTACACACTTCTAATATACAAAGGCACAGAGTTAACATATTATTTCCAAAGGGGTGAAATATGGGAACAACAAGGAATAACTAGACTAAACCATGATTGAGCTCCATAAAGGCAAACAATAAATCCCACAGGAGCATACGTACCATGTAGGCACAGAATGGCATCTTCTGTGTTCCAGTGGGGCTTGGCAGTGCCATGCCGCCAGCTCTGGCATCCAGCCTCTCCTCATGGATTATCTCCACTAGTGCCTGAATTTTTTCTTTGTCAGATGTCCCATGGTCTTGGCATCTCTAACATTCTGGGGTCTCCTTTGCAACTTTACCTTCCCAGCTTCATGCAGCAAAGGAGTGAAGGTAAACAGAGTGCTAGGGCTGCCCTTTCTCTGCTTTCTAGTTGACATCATAAAGTAAGCCCCTCCCATCATCATGTGCTCCTTTAATCTGAACTGTGAGATAAAAATGAAACTTTATTACCTTGAGTGCTTTCATATACATATATATTATTAATTTTTGAGAATTTTATGCAGTTATGATAGTGTTCATACCTCACCTCTCTCAAATTTAGGCTGATCTCCTAAGGGCATTGCGTTTATAGAAAATTGGTTCTCCCTGTCTCAACATCATCAGTCGCCTATTGCTTCTCGGTTAGGACTGGGGTTTCATGATCATTTCTCAGCTCCATGCTGTATTGATCTTATTTTCCCCCAAGTCTTTAGTCACATAGATGAGAAAAGCATCTACTCTGCACACAGAAGAATGAAGATTTAAAAGCAGAGCAGATTTTAATCAGAAATTGTTCCAGACAGAAGTCAATGGGAGAACATCTACATTACTGATGAAAACCAATGCCAGCCCAGAATTTTATTATCAGTGGAAAGATTGTTTGTGCAATATAGACTGTTTTGAACAAATAAAAGCTGAAAAAATAATTGTGAGTCAAATTCTTTTCTAAAATATTAAAGGAAGCCAGGTGTGTATCTCTGAATTTGAAGTCAGCCTGGTCTACAAGATAGTTACAGAACAGCAAGAGCCACACAAAGAAAAACTATCTCAAAATACACACACACATACACCCACCCCAAAACCAACCAACCAACCAACCAACAAACAAACCAAACAGGAAAGAATAAAAAATGTTAAAGGAAGTTCTACAATTAAAAGAAATATGATATCAGAGAGAATCGCAGACATAATCAAAGAAATGAGTATTACTATCCTCATCAGGTGGGTCTTCCCTTCCAGCCTAAACTTCCCTAGAAATGTCCTCAAGGGCAGACTTGGAAGACCCTCTTCTAACTTGATAGTTCTAGGCAAGTGGATAAGAAAATCACTATCTTAAGTCATAACACAATGCCCACCTCCCCACTGGCTTGGTTCAAATTTTTCTTGTCATTTTGATTTTTAAATTTGAATGTTGTTTAGCTTGTGAGTGACTTGGAAGTTTTTCCTTTGTGTTTTATGAGTTTCTCAAATCTGGAGATTTCTATGTTCCAATAAGTTTAGAATTCCTCTGGTTGTCATTTCTCCCATTTTCTTCTTCCCTTACCTGTTTTGTGTTTCCTCCCTTTAATATTCTAATGTCTCACACTGGACCATTTTTTTTTCGAGACAGGGTTTCTCTGTGGCTTTGGAGCCTGTCCTGGAACTAGCTCTGTAGACCACCAGGCTGGTCTCGAACTCACAGAGATCCACCTGTCTCTGCCTCCCAAGTGCTGGGATTAAAGGCATCCGCCACCATCGCCAGGCTACCATTTTTAAAGAAGCTGCCGTACCATAATTCTTAGTTTGTGATGTTCCACCCTTTTCCCCTCTTTCTTCTTCTATTTTTAGATTCAATATTTGAAACCATTGGATTTTTGTTTAATTTTTTACTTATTTCCTCAGCTTCAGTCTGTTGATGAAGTCTATTAAAGACAGTCTTAATCTCTGCCACTGTCATTTTTATTTATGTTATTTTAATTTGATATTTTTATAGCTTTAATTATCTGTATAATTTTATACAAATTGCCTACATCTTCCACTTTAAAATATTAATTGTAATTTTATTACATTTCTTTTCTGCTATTTCAAACTTCATGAATATTTGAATCTGGTAGTTTAAACTGCTTTTATTCTCGACATTGTATTTCCTACCCTATATCTTCTTCAAGCATCTTATAATTTTGCTTTAAACCTGTATATATATATTTATTTTTTATTGTACTTTTAATTATATAAATGCTTTTTAAATATACATGACTCTTCCTTTTACTAGGTTGAATCACTCTCTTCAGCAGTTGATCTAAGTTAATATTTTCTCCTCACTATAATTTCCCGATGATCCATTGGTTTCGAATTTCTAGAGTCAAGGGCTGAGTTGTTGGAAGGATATTGTCAAAGTGTTTGCTTTACACCTAGTTTTGACATTGTTTGAAAAACTCTCTTTATATCATTGAACTGATCCTACAATACCTAGCCTCATGTTCAATTTCACCTGGTGCTTGCTTTCTTGTTTAGGGGGGAATTATAAACTATAACAACTCTCTATTGTGTGTGTACAATGTACTGATCAGATTGCAGCTCATCAGGATACTTCTCACTCTAGAATTTTTCCTCACTTCTTGGGAAACCCATCAATGTTGCATCATTAGTTTAGAATCCAGTTGTTGGTAGCATGTGGACCTTTTAAAAACATTTAACCTATCTCAAAGTTCAGAGATGTTAATAACATATTTTGTAACATTTCCAAGATTACTCACAAAGGTACACATGCATTGCTCTCATGCTTACATAATATTAGATTTTTAGGGATTAAACAAATTCATAGCCCCACTTATAAATATAAAGACTATTCCCAATGAACTGGGTACTTTACTTTGTATATAGTGAGTCTCATTGCATTGATTCTCTATAAACTTGTATCAACATATACTTTAAGATTTATTTCTAAAAGAAGAGTTGCTAGATTAAAAGTATCTTGTTAGGTTTTGGGACCCTTCTCAGTCATACATACACAGATACAGGTACACAAATGACTTATTCATTTGTCTTTATGCATATGGGTATTTTTTCCCACTTGTATGTATGTGTACCACATGCCTGTCACCTACCCAGAGAGTTCAGAAGAGGGAGTTGGATCCCCTAGAACTGAATTTATGGATGTTTTTTGAGTTAACATGTAGCTGCTTGGAACTGAACCTGGGTCCTCCGTAAGTGCATTTAACCACTTAGACACCTCTTTAGTCCTGCTTTTGATTACAGTAGAATCTTGGCTATATGGAGCATTTCTTAAGAACAGAAATAGTTAGCGTTGATGGTTTAGTACAAGGGTCTTAGCCTTGACTCCTCCATGTATTTTATATCTGATTTTAGAAATGTTTATTATTTACCTGACTGGTTCTTTGGTTCAGTTTATACATAAACTGAAGATTCTAGGGGATATTAAATTTTATTCTGAGGGTGGTAAATTAGGTCTGATATGTGGTGTTCTGGGATTCTTCTTGTTCAAGTGAGAGCAGCTATTCTTTCAACTTCTAGTGTATGTTCGCAGGTATTGGATATAAAATGTCTTCCAGATCTGAAGCTTAGTGGGTTATTATTCTATTCGGTTTTTAATTGCTTGACTTTGTAGCATTTGAATTCCAAGCATGTTCTTAGATTCACTTCCATAATACATCCAATATAGCAAATGTGCAGTTATTTAGGTCAAAGTCAAACAAAAGGAGTCCTGATGCTGCTTCCTTTAATCTCTCCTGATTTTACTTTTCTTTCAGTTAGCAACGATTCAGTTTCAATTACAGATATACTCTTAGAAAAATGGTAAAAATATTTGACGTTTTTAAAATAAAAATAAAAAAATTATTCTGAATTTAAATAACCAAGGCCATTTCTTATATGTCATCTTTTATTTGGCCTCTGAGAGTGTGTCTGTTACCATTGTACTGGGCATATTCTAAGAACAGTTTCTATCTTTATCCCATCAATTTCCAAGCCCAACATTCTCTTTTATACTCAGTATTAAATGCTAGAGTCGCATGTTTTTTGTCTGAACAGTACTTCCACCTTCAAAAGGTCTTTTACACTTTTGTGAGAAACTCTAATTAACTCAGGTACAAGAGCGAGACTCTTAGTTTAATCAGACTTGCTCAAAATAGCCACTGAGGCAAACTGACTCACTCTCCCATGTGTCTGATTATTTCTCTTGGAAATTTTGAAATTCACTCAATTTGCATCTGTGTTAAGAATTTCTGCACCTCTACAAGTTCTACTCTCCCCACTACCAAACTGTAACGCTCCTCCTCCAGAAAGTGTTTTCCTATTAGCTAGGGATCAGATGCTCTCTTCTTTATCATTGCAGGCAAAGTACTTGCATTTTATCTGTAGTGAGAAAACAATGAAACTTTATCAAAATAGTTTCAAGTAAGGCCCAGTTTATGACAATTTTTCCAGTACTAAGATGAAGTTGGGATATAATAACATTAAGAATGAATTCACTGGGAAATAAACATAACTCGCAGTTCAGACTATAAAGGCATTTGAATATAGGCACAGGGTACCCATCCTTTGCTTTGGAAAGACTTTACTATAAATTCTTTCTATCTTACTTGGAAATATCTGTTAAAGAACAGAATGTATTTCAGACTGTGTTTTGCTATACTCCTACAGTGTGAGTTCCATTGCTATACAATCTGTTGCTACACTATACCCCTCCTACTAGCAAGACCATACAGTCGCTTTTATGAGTAGATGTTGTGGTACACCTCTAAGGTCCCCCTTTAAGCCAATGCTCAGATTTCCCAAGTTTTTTGGGAAATGCCAAAGACTGATGGGTCTCAAATGAATCATTTCTGAGAATAACTCTTCACTGAGTCCCTGTAATCAGAATCGTCTTCTCTTCTTTCATTTCTGTATCTTGATAAAATGCTCCAACAAAAACGATGTTGAAGAGAAAGAAGTTTGTTGTAGCTTCTAATTCTAGTTTATGGTTTATCACAGCATGGAAGGTACAGTGTCAGGAGCCTGAAACAGCCAGCGCTATTGTATCTATAATCAAGGGCAAAGAATGACACTTGTTTAGTACTTAGTTAGCTTCCTGTACACAGTCCAGGATTCATAACCAGAGAATGGTGCTACCCACTTTCAGTCTGTGTCTTCCTACATCAATTACTATAGCCGTGATAATCTCCCAGAGACAGGCAAACCTGGTCTAGACAACCCCTCATTGTGGCTCTCTTCCCAAGTGATTCTAAGTTTGGGTACTTGAGACATAAGATACAGAGAAGTCAAGCTGGTACCAAGCTAGAAGTCTCATTCTTACTGGCTAACTTCCATAATGCTGAAAGTTTTGATTCACACTTCTTGGGGGAGAAAAATAATAACAGTCTTAACCAGCTGTGAACACTCTAAGCTAGAACAACGTCTGGCCTGCCAAGATATACCAACTGATGCTGCAGCGATAGAAATGTTATGAAAATCAGCTGCCACTTTTTGATTAGATTTAATACCCATTTAACAAGATGGATCTTAGTAGGTCAGTAATAGGCTGTAGGGGAGAACTTTATACTATTAGTCTGTTAAGAGGACATATTATTAAACTGTACCCCCAAGTACTATCTTCATACTAATGGTGAGTGTGTCTCTCAAAGCCCTCACCAGAGATGCTGATTTCTTCATCAGATGGCTATTAATTCAGAGACCCATAATTATTCAACATACAGAGAATAAGAGGCTCAGGATTGCTCCCCTACATGGGACATCTATACCTATCTCCTTCTCCCAAGACTCAGCAATCACCATGGAAGAAAGGACAGAGAGAGTGTAAGAGCCAAAGGTCATAGATGATTGTAGTAACACAGTGTTTTCTGGGTAAGAAGTGACTGTTGCATACATGAAGTCCTAGTGACTGTGACTGCAAGCACATAGCCTGTACAAGATCAAGCTAAGCAAAAAGCATGGATAGGAAAAGTATTGTGAAGCCCCACCCTTACCCAAGAAAATATTGGCAGTTGATGGTTGCTGGGACTGGAAGAGACAGTTTTATTCGGGGATGTGACCCATGAGAGTTTAGTCAAGTTTTATTAGATGGCTTTATGCCCAAACATATATAATAGCCCTAAGTGAACATAGTGTTAATTTATTAGATTTTTGTTGCTGTTTGTTTTGTTTTTGTTTTTTTAGAGCATGTTAACTTGGGAGCAAAATGTGGTAGGGTGAGAGGGAAGGATTTGGAGTACAGGGAATGGCGGATGCAGAATAAATTCTGTAATTTTCTTTTAAAAACATTAACATTTAAAAATAAAAATAAATCTTTTAAAAAGTAAAAATAACCCCAGCTGTCACTCCTCCCATCTTTGGGCGGGGGGAGTGCTAGTTGTGAACTATTGAAAGTGTAAATATCTGTGTCTCTGGTCTTCTGTGTGTCAGCCTGGTCCAGGTTCACTGTAGGACAATCTGAGAATGTGGTCATGACATCACTGCAGGCCAGCTTCTTCTGTTCATCTACCCACATAATTTCATCATGGACATTATTCTAGGGAAAACAATTCATACGTTTAACAATAGTCTTCATCCCTCTCCCACACATTATGCTGTTTTACCCTGGATGACAGAGAAATATTGCTAATATTAAACAATTCCTCCTATTTTAGATATTTTGCTAAGAACTTCTGATTTGTTCACTCATTCAAACTTCAAAAAAGTGTAAAGTAAGACTGGTTGTGATGATGCACACATTTAATTCCAACATCCAGGAGATGAGAGACAGGCTGATTTGTACAAACTAAAAGTCATTCTGGTCTACATAGCCAATTACAGGTCACCTACAGCTACATAGTGAGACTATGTCTGGAATGAAACAAAAACAAAACAATAACAGCAATAAAAACTCACATAGGGTGAAAATTGCTGTTGTCAGAGGTTTTGTTCTTCCAGCAGCTCCCAAAGAAACACAAAGAGGTTTAGTAATTATAAATGCTCAGCCAGTAGCTTAGACTTATTACTATCTAGCTCTTACATTTTGAGTTAACTCATATTACTTACTTACGCTCTGCCATGTGGCAGTACATTTATTAATATGGCACTTTCATTTCCTGTTACCTCTGTGTCTGGCTGGTGACTCTGGGCTCTGCCTTTTTTCCTCCCATAATTCTCAATTTGTTTCTCCCACCTACCTTTATCCTGTTCAGCTATTGGCCAGTCAGCTTCTTTATTAACCAATGAGAGTAATACATATTCAAAGTGTAGAGAAGGATTATTCCACACATGTTCCCCCTTTTGTCTAATTAAAAAGAAAAAAATTAAACTTAACATTGTAAAGCTATATAATAAGCACAATAACTATATACAAATATATGCATTTAAAATTACATTAACAATGTCCAGACCATTTGCATCTGGCAAATTCAGAGAAAATACTCTATTACCTATCATATTTTGGTGAGTACAAAGTTTTGTATCTAAATCACTTTATATCCTAACTTGTAATACCAACCACAAATTATCTTTATGCCTCTCAGCTTTTAAACTTTATATCTCTTTTGTGAAATTTTTTTCTGAATTTGGTAACAATGAAAACTGTAACTATCTAGTCGTCAACTCCATTAGAGACATGAGAAGGATATAATATTACCTGAGTAAACAGGAAGTACAGAGCAAACAACTTTTCAAACAAAGAAATGACAGAAACAGCTGGTTGCCTGGACAGTCACCCAATGCTCCTTTGTAACATTAGGGCACCCATTTTTGGCCTACAGCCCTAGGATATCTGACATACTTTTCTGTGAAGCAGAATTTTTGAAGTACTGTCTCATATTGTCTTGGCAAAGTTTAACAGCCACTTTCTTTTGTGTCTTGTTTGTCCAATTTTGACAGCATATTGTCAGCAGTTGAGGCAAGGACATTTCTTGCCAAATAGCTTACTTTTGTCACAAAGAAAGTAGACTCCATGTGGAGTTTCTTTTGATACCAATTATCTTCTCTGAAGTAGACAGGTGCTGCCAGGAGTAAATATGTCTCGTTGTCATAAAATTCTTAAGTTATTAAAACATCTTAAATGTCATATTTTGTAGATCTCTAAAGTGTTTGAAGAGCACTTGTCTATCTAAAATGTATCTCTGTTTGACCTTGAAAACACGCTTAACATGACTACAAGTTTGATTGTAATAGGTGACTATTAACTTGCATTTCATTATTGTTCTAAATCATTTGTAATAATAAGTTTCAAGGACTGGAAATTTACATTATATTGTTAAATGAGCTGTATAGGTACAATATTTTAAACAAGAATAGAAATGTGTGTATTGTATGTTTTAACAAAAATAATCTTAAATTTGTATCAATATACAAAATTATCATAAACAATAGTAGAAACATATATACAGTATAACAAAACCCCTCAAATTTGTATCAATATATAAAAACCCATACCATTATAAAATATTTAAAACTGGTAGTTGATTTTTTGGTTTAAAAGTAGATTTAATTATCTACCTTTTTTTTTTTACAAGAGCACAAATCCACTTTTATTTATTTACTTTTCATTGGTTTAAATCCGGGATGGGTACAGCATCACACAGATTCTGTGTCCAATGGCTTTTGCCGGAAGGTTGCTTCGGAATTTGGCACGGACCATGCCACTGTTTCCATGAGCCCGAGTTACTTTCCCCCAGATCACTTTGGTTTTGTTTGGTTTGCCTCCAGGTGTCACTGTTTTGTTCTTTGCTTTTTACACATAAGCGTATCTCTTGCCCAAGTAAAATTCAGTTTTATCTCAGGCATAAACGCCTTCAATCTTAAGGAGAGCTGTGTGCTCTCTCTGGTTCCGGACACCTCGCTTATAGCCAGCAAAAGTGGCCTTGCACCACAGCCTTCCAGACATACTGTCCTTTAGAAGTCCTGTTCCCAGCAGGCCTCCACAGGCGCCAAGATGGCCGAAAGAGCATCTACCTTTTTTCTTATCATTTCTATATTGCCCTTCTTTCCTTTTCAAAGCAAGATCCATGAATCAAATCTCCTTTGTTCAGTTTTTTCTTAAATATTATCAATAACAACTTCTAACCAAACCCCTAAACAGTGACATATATCTACAGCCCATTGAACAGCCAAAAACTACCCTTCCCACCTCTTGAGAATGTGGGTTTCATGTTTTTAAAATTTACTTCCTGTTGTCTGTGGGCAACAGCATCTTTAGAGGATCTTGAAAATAAAAATTTGGGATAATTTCCATGTCATGGTAAGGTAGCTGTATCACTTGTTGTTCAGTCTCTGTGTAATGGGAAAATATTGGGTTTATCTCAAGTTCTGGCTAGAGTAGTCTATGAGACTTGACCATCTAAGCTAGCTACCTTGAAATTGTTTGAGCAGTTTGTATTCCAACGTGATCTTTGGGTGATGTTTGTCAGCTTAGTGGTGTTACCACAGTCCAGGTGGAATCTTCACTGTGGGTCCCCATCCTCCTTTTGGATACTTAAAAGGAATGGTCATGATTCACTGCAGTAATCTTAAACATTTTACATGTCATATGCAACAAATGTCAAAGAGGTTAAAGGACTACAATTATTTGTTATGTACATCCAGAGTATAAAAATTTAATTCCTAGTTACCTGATAGAGAGTCAAGACTAGAATCATGTACAAAAGCTAGATGAAGCCTTTTTCTAGAATTAGTTAGTACTTTATATGACTGTTAATATTAGGACAAAGGTTTAAAATTATATGTATATATATATATATATTTCATAAATTTTTAGATATTTATATCTTAAGAAAAGTTTTAAAGCTCTGTGTTGGGCCATTGGGTACCATTTGTAGGTAGAAGTTTTTTTCCTGCAAGCATCTCCCAAATAAACACACAGAGGCTTAATATTAATTATAAATTCTTGGGCAATAGTTCAGACTTATTACTAATTACATTTTAAGTTAACCTATATTCCTTATTTACACTCTGCTATGTGGTGGTACCTTTATTAATGTGGCATGTTCATCTCCTGCTCTGTCTGTGTCTGGTTGGTAACTCTGCCTTTCTTCCTCCCATCATTTTCAGTTTGGTTCTCCCACCTAACTTTATCCTGTCCAGCTATTGGCCAGTCAGCTTCTTTATTAACCAATGAGAGTAATACATATTCATAGTGTAGATAAGGATTATTCTACAGCAAATTACTATTATTACTTTTTTTTCAAGTGAACGTTTTCCTCCTAAGAGAATTTTATCATTTGCACAGGTATGTAGCAATGAGACAGCAAAAATAGGTATAAAAATGAGTGCTACAGAGCAGGTATTACACCTTTGGTTACTCAGTAACTCTATCCCTCACTTCTCTAAAACATAGATTGAAGCAATGAAAAGGATCATTTGGAGAGACAGCAATTTAGGTTTTGTGGCTTTGCAGATCAAGTAATATTTAGAAAATCATATTTTGTTAGCATATTTACATTCTGGAGAGATTTCTTTTGTAAAACACATCTCTCATTTTAAACTTAAGTACCTTCAATGCCACACTTAACATGTTAGATATGAGTTAACCGTTAGCTTTGGAGAAAATGAAAGTTTTGGATAATTAATTATATGCAAAGGTATTTGTGTTTATTAATGAGGTGATTTTTCTTGGAATCAGCAATATTGCAGTGAAATTTTATGCTGTTAATTAGTTAAATGTTTATATCTATTCTAAGTATTTACTGGAACTCTCTTTTATGCTTAGAAAGGTGAAAAGCCCAATTCTTTTATAGTTTAAGAGTGTTTCAAACATAATTGGATAAGTTACAGACTGATCATATCTGCTGAGAAGAAATAAACTGTTAACTTTTTTAAGTAGTTCAACTTAAAATGTTTTCTTCATTAAGTACAAATAAACCTGGTTGTACCTTAGAAAGTTTTAAAGGTAGACAATCCATATTTTAATTTTCTTCTTTGATAGAAGAAAAACAACTTTATTTGTTTATTTGAATATACATATAATATAGCTAAATTTTCATAATTCTTGTTTCCTTATTGTAATTGTAAGATAACTGATGTGGAGTCATTAATTTCATTCTTTTCAGACAGATAAACTGGATATTGGACTAAGATGATCTACAAGTTTATCAGATCAAGCCTTTTTTCTCACTGGCATGAACATGCAATGATCCCCTTCTCTGAGTCAGTCCTGTCTTGTTGCCACATTTTTGAGATATAATAAAAGGAACCATGGTTGATGAATTCGTTTTGAAAGCAGGTAAACACTACACCTGGATGATTTGTAATCCGAATCTTTTTGCCCATGCAAGGTTGTCAATGCAATTACAGGTCCGCAGAAATCTCCCTCACTGGGACGTTGTACTGTCATCATCACAGACAGAGGTTTCAGGATCATTACCCAGTGTCCCTCCAATTCACAGTACGCGTTGGAGAAAACCTCCCAGATTCCATGATGCCGAAAGCTGCTCCTTTCTTTTTGTTATCCTTATTGCATTTTTTTTCAAATGCAATTGTTTATCAAAGACTCTCTCTTGCTCCTCACTGCGTCTTTCTCCCTATCATATCCTTTAGGAACATCAAAGTTTGAACACTGCCCTGAGAGGCAATATAGCACGGTAGTTAAAAGTATCCAGAGAGAATTGAATTTGAGTCCTACCTCCCATGTTCATTGATTCTGTGACTTTGAGAAACTATTCAGTTTATATGGGTCAGATGGGCTTGTCCTACCTACCTCAGAGGGTTACAAGGACTGAAGGAGACAAAGTGTGCGTGTGCTTAACCGCGGAGCTTCTAGTCTTTTATTTTAATGCAATTTAAACTCCTTATTAGACTGCTACGAGAGTGGCCATTTGGCTGCTTCCTACCTCCAGGCTAGAGCTATTGATGGGGAAGATTATTTGGGAAGGAGCAGAGCAGATGGAAAACAGCAGATGTATCAAAGACGAGGTTTAAATAGGGATTTACCAGAGAGAGCATTAGTTTGGAGATTAGGGCAGGATGAGGAAGGAAGGCTGAATGAACGTAACTGAAGTCTGAACCCCATGAAACATGATAGAGGCTACTGTTTGCTGAGATGGAGAACACTGTAAGATGATAGTAGAGATTATAAATTACACTTGGGGCATGTGGAATGCTACATTTTCCTCACATATTTATCTAGATCAGCAGTTTTCAACCTGAGAGTCTTGAACCCTTTTGAGGGTCAGATAAGAGATATCCTGCATATCAGATGTTTATTTACATTATGATTAATAACAGTAGCAAAATTACCATTATGAAGTAGCCACAAAATAATTTTATTGTCAGCAGTCACCATAATGTGAGAGACTGTATTAAAGGGTCAGAGCATTAGGAAGGTTGAGAACCACTGCTCTAAATGAATTAACTAGGCAGGTAAATCAGTAGTTTGTAGCATCAAGTAAAGAAGTAGTTTTTAAAAAAGTAGAAAAATCCTGAGAAATATTTTGAGAAATACACACACACACACACACACACACTCACAAATCCCAAAATTCATGTTGAAGCAAAAGCAATCCTAAATTGTTAAAGCAATCTAGAGCAAAATAAGTTAACATTCCATTTTTCAGAAGACCTAACTTCAACACATAATACAGAGCCATGGTAACAAAATGAGCAAGGGACCAGAATAAAACCAGACAAACAGACCAGGGTAACAGAATTATCAGTCTACCATTAAGCCACACACATTTAAAGCCATCTTATTATTGACAAAAAATACCCAAACACAGACAAATGTAGCAAAAACAGAGGCTGCATGCTTAGCAAGTGATGCTGGAGAAACTGGATACCCATGTTCAGACTCAAAACGTGGTGCCCCCTCTGTGCAAAAAGTGCTTCAAAATGAATCAAACATCTTTGTGTAAGATCCAAAACTCTGAATTTAGCAGGAACACTTCAGAATATTGGCATTAGCAATGATATTTTTGAACCAGACTTAAGCACTGGGAACAAAAGTAAAGACTAACAAATGAGATTCCACGGTACTAAAACATTTTTACACACCAAAGGAACAACAGAATTAAGTGACAGCCTGTAGAACGGCAAACATGATTTTTCAGCTACTTGAAAGGTTACCATTATATAAAAGTGACAAAGACCTGGGACTGTGACGTGGCTCGGCAGGTAAAGCTGCTTGCTGCCACAGTTAAATCCTCGGGACATATATGGTGGAAGAAGAGAACTGACTTTCGCAAATTGCTCTTTGACTGACACATACATGCACCACTACATGTTTATGAACACAAGCACACACTCATATGCATGTATACACACACACTAAATATTTTTAAAAGAAAAAGCAAGTTGGAACAAATAGTAAATAATAATAAATATAAAAATGAAAACTGAAATATCACAATAGAACAATAAGAAATGAGCAAATAATTGGAATAGACACTTCCTAAAAGAAGCATAAATGCTACATAAAGAGATGAAAAACATTTAGTATCATTAATTATTGTTGAAATACAAATCAAACTTCAGTGAGATGTCATTTTATACAAGTCAGCAAGTCAGAATGTCTGTTTTCAAAAAACAAACTAAACCAAAAACAATGGCTAGAATGTGTTGAAAATTAACACTGATATATTAGTGACGATAATTTAGAATTATTGTAGCTGTTATGAAAAACGTGTTAAGATTCCTCAAAAATCTAAAAAAATAAACCTATACATAAATACATACACATACATATATGTATCTACATATATATCACTTCTTAGTATAAATCCAAATGAAAAAAGTTAGTGTATAAAAATATACTTGTGTACACATGTTTATTTTGTCATTATTTACATAGTTAAGCTATGGAATGAGCATAGATATCCATCAAGGAACAAATGAACAAAGCAAGTACAGATATCTAAACTACGATTTTTTTTAATTTTAATTGATTGTGATATGCTGAAATACAAATAGAGCTAAGTGATGTGATGACTGTGCTTCGTTGTGCTTGCATTTAGCTTGGTCCTCTCTGTCCGTGTCTGTCTGTCTGTCTGTCAAATAGCATAGGTCTTGGCGGGAAGCTTTAGATGTGGAGGACAGAGGGTGCTTTCTGTAAAATTTATTCAAATTGCAAAGTTTGTAAGATATTTTATAAACAGTTTAACTGTCTTTGGAATAATGGCATGACCTTTTGGAGGGAATTGTATAGCTAAGATATCTTATGATTCAATTAGGCGGTTAGTATTGCTTTATCTACTTTAGCTCCTGGTCATTTCATACACATAGATGTGTACTTGTATATTATATTTATATAATGCATGACCTACATGACAGAAACACAAGTAAGGAATTGGAAGCAATGAGATAGTGCCCTTGTGACTACTTTCTTGTTTGTCCAGATAAATTATGGAATTTTGAGGAAGGCAGGACAAAGAAAGAAAAAAAAAACAGTAGGAGATCACCTCTGGACATGCAGTCAGAGGCTAGTAGGAGGGGCGTAGCATCAGCCTTGGGGAAAGCTTTTATCTTCTCCTTCCCTTTACAGATCAAAGTCTACACACTATAGATTATAGACAGCACCTTATTTACATGCAAGTGTTTTAGAGGAACTTTCTGGTTCTGATGCATTGACTTGCAATTATTTCTATTTCAAGCCCCTAAATAATTTGTAAGATATTTCATAAATAGTTTAGCTGTTTTTGAAGTATTGGCATGTCCTTTCGGAGGGGATTATATAATTAAAGTGCTATGTAAATTAGCAAGACAGCTAACATTATTGTATCTATTTTAGTTCCTGATCACATCATATACATACATGTATATATTTATATATATATATATATATATACATATACATTTTTTAAACAATCCATGATGAAAACACAAATAAACAGAGAATGGAAAGAATAGCAGTCTAAATGAGATTATATTTATTTCAATTTTCTAAATGTATTGTATCTATAATGTACACATATGTGTTTACAAGTATGTGAATATGTAAACATTTTTTTCACCTGAAAAGAAGACCAAGCTTTTAAAATGTGGTCATTCTTCTGGTCTGCTTATCCCTATCATGACTTAATGCATTAGAAGCATAAGAATCCCTTTTAGATTCTCACACACTCTCGATAATACTACATTTAGTTTTCCAGATCTCCCTTCAAGTAAATTCTATGGTTTACACTGCTGTTACAAGGATCATTTTGTATGTCACCCCAGTGTTAGTGGGTATTTGTAATAAAGACTGAGCCGCAATCTAGGCTTAGTAAATGAACTAACAGCAGATGAGTGGGGCTTTTGACATTTTAATTTCTCTCTCGTGTGCGTGCATGTGTGTGTGTGTGTGTGTATGCAGGTGCATGCTTATGCTCGTGCACCTGCATATGTGTGTGTGTGTGCATGTCAGAGCACAAGAGCTGGTGATGTTCTTCTCCATGTTATTTAACTTGAGTTTTTAGCTAGGGTTGCTCAGTGACCTGAAAGTCACCATGTCAGTTAGACTATGTAGCCAGTGAGTCCAAGGGGCCTGCCTGCCTTGCTTCCTCTGCCCTGGGATTACAAGCGTACTCCACCAGGCTTGGCTTTCTGGGGTTTGCTGGTTCAGACTCTGCAGGCTCTGATACTTATGCTTCCTGGCAGGTGATCTATCTGACTGTCTGTCTGTCTGTCTGTCTGTCTCCTGAGCCATGAACATATATTTCCCTCTCCATCTTTCTTGAATTTCCTTATCAGCACTGCACTTGTCTCACAAAAGCTAAGGGAAACCCTGATAGGTAAGAATCCTATCACTGGCCTGGTTTTGGGTTTAAAGCATCGTGTTTTATGTGATTTGACTGTTTTCTAAGTCTCTTGATACCTTTTCAGTCTCCAGTAGTCTATAATGAGTTATTTAACATTTTTTAAAAGTTAATTTTTTTTTTGCATTTTTATGGCACATGTGTGTGTCTGTGACCAAATGCTATCTGTGCAGGTCAGAGACTATGTCAGGTGTTAGTCTTTGCCTTTCGACATCTTTGAGACAGATCCCCAGAACTCAAATAGAAAGTTAAACACAGTAACATACATGTCCCTGCTCTCCTACAGGAAGATGTTACCCAGCAAGAGAATCTCTGTGGGCCAGCTAGCCTGGTGCATGCAGGAATAAACAGAGAGAGACGACTGGGTGTTATTGGTAATTAGATGCACATTTGGTCTTGGAAAATGAAGCAGTCATTTGACCGGTGACAACCTGGTGTTATAAAGAAGTTTTGGAGGTATGAAACAGGGGATCCCCCAGTATCTTCCTGCCAACTTGTTTTAAGGTCTTTGGATTTCTTTAGAGATTTATTTATCAGGGTATTGTAGTTTATCAGAACTGCAAGCTTATTCTGATGCTTCTCTGTAAAAACACCATATAAGAGAACACACACAAAATGTCCCTAAACAATTAAACAGCAAGGCCAGGACATTCAACAGAGATGTCCTGCTCCTGATGTAATACTGTCCCATAACTAAACCATGTCATTAAATATTGATTTTCTCTGTTTGACATAAAGATCTCTATCAATGTTCTTGGGTCTTTGGAGGTTATATAAGAATCATCTACCTTGGAGATTAAAACAAAGACCTTCCAAGTCAGTGAACAAGAACAACTTCTTGCCACCTACAGAAAATCTTGCTGCCAAGGAAAGAAATGACAGACCTATAATATTTATGCCAAAGATAGCATTTCTTGGGTCCTAAATGATACGTCTTGAGGCCCTGCATTTCATGACTTCATTTTTATTGCTAAACTGTTTTTTTTAACAGCAAATAGGAATTTGCTTTAGTTCACCTTAGAAAAAATGAAAAAAAAAATTGCAAAAGTTCTGAGGTTTCCTTACCCAGAAGTCATTGAAGTAGGAAAGATGCGATACTTCTTCTAAGTTCTAGGAGAGTCTGTCAAGAGTCTGTCGGTGGTGTTCTAGCCACCATATAAAATATCAGAGAAATATGATTGTTTTTGATGTCATTTTGTTGCTTGGCATGCCACATGGCATTTAATGGATAAGGGAGGTCTTTTAGCTTAGTCCATGAAGCCTCACCAGTTATGTACTAGGAAGGGAACTGTGGGTCCAGAATTTTCTTTTACTAGTTAACCATTATCCGCTCTCAGTGGGATATGTTTTCTTGCCTATTGAGATGGTTGCCATCACCTATTTTTCATTGTGATACAGTCTGAGATGAAATTTATCAACAAACTTTTTTCTTAGAAACTCTGTTCCAACATAAATCATCATGGAGGTGGGGAAGAGAAATGATACCTTAGTAACATCATTATCCTTGGTCTCCCCCTCCTGACCTCCTCTTCCTCATTCTTCTGATTCTTATTGTCTCCTCCCCACTTCCTCTGGTTCCTTTTTTAAGCATGAAGCCAACAAGGTCAGAGAGGAGGGTAGAGGCCTGGAACATTTTTTTTGCAAAGAGATACATTGATCTTTAGAAAGTGACTTCATCAGGTCTCTGATCTTTATTAATTTTTCACCATTGACTGAATTCATACAATGCAGTCCATGTCCTAGTAAATTTACTTTGTTGACCGAGATACATACCTGGAATTCAAAATAATCTTGGATTAAAAAGAATTCTCTGAACATTATGGCACAAAGCAGGACTAATCATAAATGTTTACTGAATTTCGCCCTTAAAAATCCTTGAAATTTATATATTTATTTGGGCTTTACTTACAAATAAATAAATACAATGATGTGTAGCAGTATTTTCTTGTCAGGACTGCCAGCCCACAAATAATGACACAGAGATATTATTAATTATGAAAGCTTGGGTGTTAATTGGCCTGTCCCTCTAGCTCTCATAACTTAAATTTACCTGTGTTCTTCCTCATGACTTAGTTACCTCTATTCTGTATCACATGTTCAACCTCTTCAGTGTTGGAGAATAATCTTTTTGTGCACTGTAAAGGCATGTCACTCATGAATTCAATAAGAAGCTGAGTGGACAATAGCTAGGCAGGATTTCCAGGCCCAGAGGATACTGGGAAGAAGAAGGGTGGAGATGCCAGAATTCACCAGTCTGATGCCCAATCAGCATGGGCATTCCCAAGTAAAGGTAACCAAGCCATGTAAAAGAATGTAAATTGAATGGTGTGGGTGAAGTTATAAGAGCTAGTTATAAGCAAGTCTAAGCTACCGGCCAAGCTTTCATATTTTAAATATCAGTGTGCTTATTTAAGAGATGCTGGTGGGACAGAAAAAGACTTGCTATGCTTCAGTGTCTCCCTTGCATCTTGCTGGCCTAATCCATACGCCTAGATTCCTCCTCCTCTTCCTCCCTCTCCCTAAAAATCTCACTTATCCTCTCTTGCCTAGCTATTGGCCATTCAGCTTTTTATTATACCAATCACAACAATACATCTCTACACAATGTATAAATATTCCACATTTCTCCATTTTTATCTAAATAAAAAGGAAAGGTTTTAATTCTAAAATAATAAAACTGCATACAATAAGAACAATTATTAGGTAAGAATTACATTGACAATGTTTAGTCCATTTGTATTTGGCAAATTTAGAGAAAGTACTGTATTATCTATCTCCTGTATCTATTATTTTTATTCTATATTAGTGAGTCCAAAGTTTTGAACCTTGTTTTGTCATAACTTGTTTTACTATCCTAAAAATATCTTTTTAGACCTTAAAGCATATTTTTAGATGAACAACTAAAGCTTTTATGTCTTTCAACCTTTATAAATGTTACATCTCTTTTGTAAGTTTCTTTTTTAAATCTGGTAAAAAAAGAAAATGGTATAACTATCTAGTCTTCAACACCATCAAGGACCAGAAAAAAATAAAATGTACCCGAGAAGAATACAATATTACTTCATAAACAGAAAGTGTATAGCAAACAACTTCCAAAACTATAGAAATGACAAAGAAATCTGGCTGCCTGGACAGTCACCCAAGTTTCCTCTGCAATGTTATAACATCTGTCTTTGTCCTTTAGGCCTAGAATATCTGACAGACATTACTATGAAACAGAAATTTTGAATGACGTTCCAACCTTGCCCTGGCAAAATTCAGCAGTTGCCTTCATTTGTGTCTTACTTGCCTAATTTGGACAGCATACTGTTAGCAGTCAAGAGAAGTGAAGTTTCTTGCTAAAATTACTAGTTTTGTCATATTGAAAGCAAATTCAATATGAAAGTTCTTTGGTGCTTTTTTTTAGAAAGTAAATTGGTACTGCCAAGAGCAGATGTGTCTCACTATCATAAACATAAATATAAATTTATGTTATGAAAATATCTTAAATGCCATATTCTGTATGCCTTTGAAGTGTTTGAAGATAACCCATTTAAAACATATCTGTTTAACCTTGGAAACATATCTACCAGGACTATATTAGACGGCTAACTACTAGCCTATATTTCTTGATTATCCTAAACAGTTTGTAATACCACCCTTAAAGGACAAACTAGAACTTTACATTATTACATCTTAAAATGAGCTGCATAGATACAATACCTTAACAAGAATATATATATATATATACACAAAAATAATCTTTGTTTTATTTAATTTTATTTTTTATTGAAAAAAGAATTCCTGCTTCCTCCCAGCCTCCCATTTCCCTCCCCCTCCTCCCGCCCCTCTCCCTCTCCCCCCACTCCTCTCCCCCTCCCTCTCCAGTCTGAAGAGCAGTCAGGGTTCCCTGCCCTGTGGAAAGTCCAGGGTCTTCTCCCCTCCATCCAGGTCTAGGAAGGTGAACATCCAAACTGGCTAGACTCCCACAAAGCCAGAACATGAAGTAGGAACAAAACCCCATGCCATTGTCCTTGGCTTCTCATCAACCCTCATTGTCCGCCATGTTCAGAGAGTCCGGTTTTATCCCATGCTTTTTCAGTCACAGTCCAGCTGGCCTTGGTTAGCTCCCAATAGATCAGCCCCACTGTCTCGGTGGATGGGTGCACCTCTCGTGGTCCTGACTTCCATGCTCATGTTCTCCCTCCTTCTGCTCCTCATTGGGACTTTGGGAGCTTAGTCCGATGCTCCAGTGTGGGTCTCTGTCTCTATCTCCATCCATTGCTAGATGAAGGTTCTATGGTGATATGCAAGATATTCATCAGTATGGCTATAGGATAGGGTCATTTCAGGTTCCCTATCCTCAGCTGCCCAAGGAACTAACTGGGGACATTGCCCTGGGCACCTGGGAGCCCCTCTAGGCTCATGCCTCTTACCAGTCCTAAGGTGGTTCCCTTAATTAAGTTATGTGATTCCCTGCTCCTCTATCCAGCCTTGTTTTATCCCCAATCATCCCATTTCCCCAAGTTCCCCCCATCCTCCCCTTCTCACTTTTCTCTCCCCATCTCCCCTTACCCCCATCCCACCCCACCCCCAAGGTCCCAATTTTTTGCCCAGCAATCTTGTCTATTTCCCATAGCAGAGATAATAATTATATGTTTTTCTTTGGGTTCACCTTCTTATTTAGCTTCTTTAGGATCACAAATTAGAGACTCAGTGACCTATATTTATGGCTAGAAACCAATTATGAGTGAGTACATCCCATGATCCTCTTTTTGGGTCTGGGTTACCTCACTCAGGATAGTGTTTTCTATTTCCATCCATTTACATACAAAATTCGAGAAGTCATTGTTTTTTATGGCAGAGTAGTACTCTAATGTGTATATATTCCATACTTTCTTCATCCATTCTTCCATTGAAGGACATCTAGGTTGTTTCCAGGTTCTGGCTATTACAAATAATGCTGCTATGAACATAGTTGAACAAATGCTTTTGTCATATGATAGGGCATCTCTTGGGTATATTTCCAAGAGTGGTATTGCTGGGTCCAGGGGTAGGTTGATCCCAAATTTCCTGAGAAGCCACCACACTGATTTCCAAAGTGGTTGCACAAGTTTGCATTCCCATCAGCAATGGATGAGGGTACCCCTTTCTCCACAACCTCTCCAGCAAAGGCTATCATTGGTGTTTTTGATTTTAGCCATTCTGACAGGTGTAAGATGATATCTCAAAGTTGATTTGATTTGCATCTCCCTAATCGCTAAGGAGGTTGAGCATGACCTTAAGTGTCTTTTGGCCATTTGAACTTCTTCTGTTGAGAATTCTCTGTTCAGTTCAGTGCCCCATTTTTTTATTGGGTTAATTAGCATTTTAAAGTCTAGTTTCTTGAGTTCTTTATATATTTTGGAGGTCAGACCTTTGTCTGTTGCAGGGTTGGTGAAGATCTTCTCCCAGTCAGTAGGTTGCCTTTTTGTCTTAAATTTGTATTAAAAATATCTTAAACAAATGTAGAACCATAATAGGGTATGTTCTAACAAAAATATCCCTTAGTTTCTATCAGTATACAAAAATCCATACTAATGTAAAGTATTTGAGATTAATAGTTGATTTTTAGTTTAAAGTAGATTCCATAATCTGCCCCTTGCTCTTATCCTTTCCATATTCCCCCTTTTTTTCAGAAAGAGATTCCTGAGTCCAACCAGTCTTGCTCAGTTTTCTCTCTTACCATGACCAATAACAATATGCAGCCCACCTCCCTAAATGATGATAAACATCCATAATTTACTGAATGACAAAAAACCCAACCATTCTACTTCTTGAGAATGTGGGCATCATATTCATAAAATTGCCTTGTACTGTCTGGGGATGATGTCATATTTGGAGCCCTTGAGAAAATTGAGATAATGGTTGAGTTCTGGGAGAGCTAGCTGTTCTTCAGTCCAGGGTGATGTGAAAGTGCAGGGCTTATCTGAAGTCCTTACTGGAGAAGTCTACAAGGCTGGATCATCTTAGGTACCTGTTTTGGAATTGTCCTTAGAAGTTTGTAGTCCAAAGCTGATCATTGTTGTAGGGCCCCATCATCCTTTTGGAGATTTCAAAGGTCGCAATTAGAAATAATCACAGTTCACTGCAGAACACATAAACATTTTAAATGTCATATGCAGCAGATAGGAGTTATAGGACCAAATCTAGTAAATGCACCCGGAGTATATAAGCTTAATTTCTAGTTACTTGCTTCAGAGTCAGGCCTGAAATCATGAACAGAAAGAGAGATGAAGCCTATTTATAAGGTTACTTAGTACTCTATATGACCATTAAAACCACAACAGAAAGTTTATATATACGTACATATATATATATAATCTTATACATTTAGAGATAATATTTATACCTTAAAAGTTTTAAAGAGTTAAATTAAAACCAAAGGATTATGAGATATAGTTTTATTGTATTAGAGTTATAGTCCTCCCTTTGTATTGAGACAAAAAGGGGAAATGTTGTGGGGTATTGGTATACTGTGTAAAGATGTATTGCTGTGACTGGTGTAGTAAAAAACTGAAGTCCAATAGCTAGCCATGAGGTTTAGGTGGGACTTCCAGGAAGAGAGAAACTGGAAAGAAGAAAGGCTGGATTTGCCAGTGGGATATGGAGAGGAAATAGGAAGTTCAGGGTAGAAGAAATTTAATGTAATGTGGGCAGAATATGTATTAATATAAAGAAGTTAATTTAAGTTTTAAGAGTTAGTGGGACAAGCCTAAGCTAAAACCAAATTTTCTAATTAATAATAAGTCTCTGTGCTGTGATTTGTAATCTGGTGGCCCAAAGAAAATCTGACTACAAATATGGTCTATGATCTCCAATTTGTGATAGAAATATTTTACTAAAAAAGTAAAGATTCCATTAACAAAGAAATTTTCTTGTTAATTCATGGCAACTCATGACTCTTAAAAATAGAGAGAGTCAAAAGAGATAAATTTGACATTTTAGGATAGAAAGATCTTGATTTAACTGTAGATGAGGGCTTTGGTAACTGAGGGGTATGGGTTTCTCTTTAATTAATTCCCTTTCCTGTCATTTCTCCCATCATGAGGCAAATTTGTAATGTTTAGCCTCTAAGGTCTATTAGTGTCCACTAGAGTCATGCAAAATTGAGAGTAAGTGCAAGAAAAAAGTTCTTTATGAAATGAAAGAAAAGAAAAAACAGCAAAGAAAGAGACCTTCTAGAACTAAGTTTACTCTCAAGAATTGTCTTCTGTAGTTACAGTTTGAACTTCTAATGAGTTTCCTTTTTCTTTGCCCTCTTGGTTGCTCTTAGCATCCTGGAGAGTTCAAGTATTTCAAGTTCTGAAATTAGATATATAGTTTCCTTCTCATTCAATGAATCCCACAAGTATGTATAATTTTATGACACAATATGTATGCATGTGTATCTGTTTATCATTTGCCTATCTTTCTATTTATTTACACACAAATTGTGTGTGTGTGTGTGTGTATGTTTGTGAGGGACACATGGTGCCCTCTCTGCAATTCTCTTCTTTGCTCCTAATTTCAAATTTTAGCTTTGACTTCCCTAATTCCTCCTTTATTGTTATCTCTCCCTTCTCAAGCTAGGTTTATCGATCCCTTCTCTGTTTCTGTGTGTCTAGTACATGTCTGTGTTATGACATTCACTCCACATCACTGTCATGTGTAATGTGTCTCTTTATGTTCATTTCTTCCTTGAGGCCACATCTGACTGACATTTTGGCAGTGGGAGGGGCGGTAGCATCTGGCATGAGATCCATTTGCTTCCTTTACCGGGATAAGAGATGCTCCCAAGGGAAAGAAGGGGGATGATTTAGTCTAATCTTCAGCATAATGACATTTGCTAGGAGGAAAATTGTGATCTGTACTTAGCCCTAAGTAGTATGTCCTTAGCCAAGGGTTATCTGTAGTAAACAGAACCTAGAAAATGAGACTTGACTCCCTGGAGAATGTCACCAGGGATACGTAATATTGTCAGAAAGGAGTTGACCATTTATTTACTCAGAGTATGGTATAGATTTAAAGTGGTCTTTGTTGTAGTCTCCAACTCTGCTTTGTAAGGAGAACAGGATCAAAGACACCAATGTGGCAAAAGGCTTGATTGGCAGTGCCCTACTGAAACTTTATTCATGGAAATATGTGATTGGCTCAGTGGTTGTCTTTTGTTCTGTAGCCTAGGGTATAAAATACAGGTGTGTCAGAACTCACATCTTTCCTGAGCAGTTGGGTGTCTGTCAGGAGCTGTGCAGCCTAGTCTTGGATCAGCATATGATCATCTTTCCAATGGTTTCTGCAGCGCAAGGCACCTGTGGAAATAGACTCTCACTTGGCAAGGACCAGCAGTCCACAGTACAGCATAGAAATCTGCAAAGTTCGTGCATCTTAAAGGCTTTTCTCTCTCTCATTATATTGCTGATTCTTTGGGTGTTTTTTACTTTTATTTTGTCAGTCACACATTCAATAGCTGTAATTATCCCTGGAAATTCTATTCTTTTTAAATATTTCCCCTTAAGATTCAATAGGGAGGCTAATGCTTCTCAAATCTCTTACCTAGAATTACTAACTAAAACTCCTAATCCTGATAGTTTATCTTACTCAATAGAGGTATTTAGGGACATATGAGAAAGCAACACTTGGAACATTAACCATTTCTCACAGTTCTGGAAAGAGAGTAGGGCATGCAGACAGAGAATAGGGAAAAGGACTCAGGAATACACATAGTGCCAACTGTTGAGAGTAAGTTCCCTGGGCACCAATCATAAAATCAATGAAAAGAGCTGGTATATTCTGATGGGACTATGCAATGGAAACTATGGGATAGAGAGATCCATCTACCATACACACGAGCTTATATTGGAGGGAGAAGCATGGTATAGTGGGATGGGAAAGAGTGCCTTACCAGAGTCTGCCTTTTACAGAGAGATTGAGGCATTGTACCCTCTTGTAGAAAAGGGAACTGTATAAAAACATCTTGCAGACCCGAAAGAATTGTCTGGGTTTGAATATTGTTGTTCTTAAAGCGTTGTGACCATGTCTATTACTTTTTAACTTTGTAACCATAAGCAGCTGCCAGCTGACATGAGTTCTGCAAGAGCAGGGTGTGTCTGGCTCGATACTTAGTTAGCCTCCAAAATACTGAACTCTTTGTCTAGAAGAAGGTTATACAGGGGGTGGGAAGATGAAATTGGGTAAGTATAAAGGGAACAATGGGGCTTTCATAATTATCATGATGTTTTCTTTAAATTGTGATAATTTCTCAACGTCAAATATAGAAGCTGATAAAAAAGCTGTTCATTTACTTCTGGTAAGGAAAACCCTTTAAGCATAAATAAAGACTCCCTGAGTTATTTGGAGTCACTTGAGTGCAATACCTGGTGGTCAGAAGTTTTCCTTGCCCCGATGCCCCTTCCCCACTTCAGGACTTGAAGCCAAGCTGAGGCTGGACCCTAGAAGGTATCTGTGAAGCAGTACTTCTAAGTCTCATCCCTTGCTCCAATCAGAGGCCATGCACAATGAGGGAGGAGTGGCCTGAAGGGCCCATCCTTTGTCTGCTGTCCTTCCCCCACTACCTGGATCTTTAAAATTCCTAGTAAGGGTTAGTTTCTGGGGAGATCTGACTTGTGATAGTCTGGTTTGATACCCTAATCTTGAGGTCACTCAGATACCATGGTGCCTAATAGGATAAGGTAGAACAAATACAAAATGATGGCGTCTTTGGTACCTAGAATGGTCAGGTCTCTCATCCAAGTCTGTGAGTCAATGCTGTTATAATGTTGATGTGCTGTAGGTGGACACACATGCTTTACTGGTCTAGGTTTGGAACTGGGGAGTCGGATCCCACATCCCTCATATGTTTCTCAATCTGTAAGATCCCTGGTCACATGTACCTTTTCTGATAACCTTCAGATTTCTGCAGCTCTTTGGAGGCTCGTGGTAAACTCGAAACTCCTTCTAAATTAGCCCAAGCTGTGTTGCTATCTGTATTTTGCTCTTTGTAAAGCTTACCTAGTTAAAACTCTTTGCCTATAACATAATGGGGATTAGGTTGCTTGTTTTGGTTGGTGTTTGTTTAGGTTTGGCTTTTGACATGACAGTTTAGTTGGTCATATTGACAGCCTCTCCTCCTTTCTCTATTTCTTATTCTCAAATGAAACCGAAGTTTCATAGCCATAGCTCAGCCATCTGAATCATTCCTTTTTCATGCTGGCTCCCAGGCAGAGGATTTGGCATTTAGTGTTGTGTCCCTAACTGGCTGCGTTCCTCCTTGAGCCTTTTCTTCTGTAAAAGTGAGAAGGCTGCTTTTAATATGCTGATTTAAGAAGCAGGTTCATTGGCAGGGTGGCCGATTATTTTGTAACTCATTGTTGGCCTTTAGCTGGGAGCTACATGCACATGCACATATGCCACACCAAATTACAATCATATGTGGAGAAACCTCCCCTACAGATGTTCCCGAGAGAAAAGGGCAGATTGTCTCTTTCTTGTATAGTTAGGAAAATTCTACGTGAAGGCACAAGGCTGAACTGGAACAGGCTCTCATTGGCGGCGTTCACAGTCCTATTAACCTGTCTATTTTATATGCTTCCCTTTGGTACAAGTAACGTTCTCCCTCAGCATTGGTTCTAGAAGAAAAGCCCACCACACTAGTGCTGAATACAAGGTGAATGCTGATAAAGTAAGTTCTGCTTGCATATATGGCTTGCCTAAAATTATTTATTCGGTCAGGGAAGAAGCTAATTCACACAGCAGAGCCCTAATTGGCATCAGAGAGGCATTTCCGTGAAGCCCTTAGGAAAAGCAAGAAGTTGATTAAGTAGAAGAAATGCATATATAGAGATGGGAATACAAAGGATGGGTGGAAGGATAAAAGGCAGTGGTTGAATAATGGCACTCATGATCTCCCCACCCCCTGAGATGTTACCTTTGATTTAAGGCAGGAGGGAGACCTGGAAAAATTTCAAATTTGGATCCCTCCCACTCCTCCCTGCCCATATGAAGAAACCATGGCCCGGAATTCAAATACTAAGTCTGGGAAAGGCAGGTAAAAAGAACAGTGGAAAACAGATGGCAGCAGTTACAACTAGCAAATTCCCAGTTGGTGGCTCTCACATTTAGAAGCGGGCATCTGTTCTTCTTCCCCACTGCAAAGTGGTTTTAACTCCGAGGTGTTAAAAATATCTAAGTTGCTGTTTTATTCATTTCTGCTATTTACTGACTTTAATGACTTACAGTATATCCAATGAGAAGTACAATGTTTACCCAAGCCGCAAGAGACTCAAAACAGAAATACGGGATGCTGTTAAAAAACCTTGTGGTCTACCAAACAGCCTGTGCGGTTTTATAGGTGTACCCTGCTTAGGGAAACAGATACATGCTTGATCGTTTGTTGAAAATGAAATACATGTTGACAGACACCTGGGGACAGGGGGACCTGGATGCTAAAAGTTCCAGACTCTCTGGGTCTCAACATCTTCCTCTACAAAGTGGGACATTGTTGTTCTACGGTTAGGTCTCTTGAATGAATTAGTATCATCTATAGGGGTCATAAGCACCTCAGTTACTGTAGATACTTAATCTCTGTGAATGCACATATATAAATCTTTATTTGAAATAATCCATTCATAAAAAAGCGGGAGATGCTTATAACAACACTTCAGAAATGAGAGAAATTAGGAAACCTATATAAATATGAAGAAATGACAATAGCTGGTCTTTTTGTTATTGCTAGATGCTTTTCCCATAAGCACTTATGATGGGTGCCAGGAAGAAAGTCCTATTGAGCTGAATGTAACTTATCCCACCTAGGACCTGCTAGACAGGAAATGATCGATACATATTTATTGATCCCAGGCTATCTCGCATTTATTTCCTTTAATAATAGTATTTATGCATCTTGGGAAATTGAGAAATGTATAAAATCATGAATTAATGTAAAAGCAATATAATTTGCCACCTTAAAAGTGAACAATATCACTTTTAAGATTAGCATGCATGTATCTTACACCACTTCATTGAGA
Source organism: Neodon shergylaensis (assembly GCA_025134845.1). NCBI lineage: Eukaryota > Metazoa > Chordata > Mammalia > Rodentia > Cricetidae > Neodon > Neodon shergylaensis. The sequence goes on along the minus strand of JABTXL010005620.1, from coordinate 19,045,371 downwards.
AATCACTGGTTTTTAGTTTGAATGTGAAATGTCCTATATTTCATCTTGTTATTCAGAATTACTGGTGGCCCAACTGGTGATACTGTTTTGGGAAGTTTTGGAACTCTCAGAAAGTGGGGCCTTACCTGGAGGAGGTAGGTTGTAGACACTTGGGTCTAAGTGGGTGTAGCCTAGCCATGTTTCTGATTCCTGTTCTCTCTGCATCCTGCTGGTAAGAGTAAGCTCCTTCATGCTCCCACTGCCATCCACAGGAGGGGCTCTCACAGCTGTGTGCTCAAGGAAATCCTTCCTCCCTCTAACTGATTTTGTTAGATAGTCTGTCATCATACCAGAGACTGCAGCTAACACAACTGGTAATAACATTAAATATTGTTTTTCTCTTCTCATGAAGTTTAAAATGAACTATATCACTGTTCAAACCGTGGGTCCATGGGTTTATCCAACCTCATGGACACTTTGGACATCTTTCTTTACAGAGGAAATTCTGAACCACTTTTTACTGAACGAAAGTGAAACAACAGATTCCATGGGAAAATTTTCCTTCCTTTCTTTCTTTCTTTCTTTCTTTCTTTCTTTCTTTCTTTCTTTCTTCCTTTTTCCTTCCTTCCTTCTTCCTTCCTTTCTCCCTTTTTCCCTCTATCTCCCTCTCTAATCTATGTATCTATCTATCATCCATCCATCCATCCATGTATGTATGTATGTATGTATGTATGTATGTATGTATGTATGTATGTGTCTGTCTGTATATTCATACCTATTTAAGTTAAAGTTATATAAACTAATAGCAACTTTATGTATTTGGTAATATTACTACTTATAGGCAAAAAAAATCAGAGTATTTGCTACTAAGGAATACAGCCAAGGATATATACAATGTGGTGAAGCTCAAATGGAATGAGAAATGAGGGCATCTGACTCTACAGTGTACACTGAGCTACTCTGTTTGGTCAGGGGTGGGCACTGTGTCCACTCCTCCACATCCTTTCACAGAAAGCAGTGATCTCTTCCACTTACCTCTGCTCTTTTATTTGTTTTCCCTTATGTTAAGGAGACCTACATTCTTTTTATGTAAGGAAGTTAGCTGGTGTTCAGCCCTCTGCTCCTTCTCTTTGCTGGAGATCTGCTTGCAGTCAGAGAAGCTGAATACCTAGTTATTTTTCAGTAGTCCATTTGTGTGTGTGTGAGTGAGTGAGTGTGAGTGTGAGTGTGTGTGTGTGTGTGTGTGTGTGTGTGTGTGTGTGTGTGTGGAGTATGACCAGTAAAATTTTTGGGAAGAGGTTAGATTCAATTTAATGAAACTCAGCAAAGTTAACAGTTTGCTTGCGTCACTTCTCCTTCTTGCCTCCTTGAGAGTCCACTTGTCTGACTGTGTTATGTATTTCTGACCCCACCTGTAATACAGGAAATATGCTCATATGCTTATTGCACTCATTCACCTTCTATACTCCCAGGAAACATTTCCAGTCTTTGAATCTGTGCAACCTTCAGAAGCGTTTATCATGGTTCTCTGCCTCAGTAGCTTAAATTATAACTCGGGACACAGTTCTGCCTTCTTCTTTTCCTTCCTTCCTTCCTTCCTTCCTTCCTTCCTTCCTTCCTTCCTTC
>JABTXL010005620.1:19018212-19031482 GCA_025134845.1 Neodon shergylaensis | reverse complement strand
AGACAGAAAGAGAGCAGGAGCAACGGCAAGAAACCATCTCGGGAGAAGGGAAAGATGTTGTCTTTACTGACGTGGTGTCTGGAGTCACACTTCACCATTCCCACTAAGCTAGAGTCAAGCCAACATTCACTAAGCTGAGAAGTGATGTAGGTGGGTCTTCCATCTATCTGTTGTTTCATTGGTTAATTAATAAAGAAAACTGCTTGGCCTGATAGGTCAGAACATAGGTAGGCAGGGAAGACAGAACAGAATGCTGGGAGGAAGAAGGCAGTGAGGTCAGATGCCTCAGGCAGACACCATAGCTCTCCTCTCCGAGATGGAAGCAGGCTAGAATCCTTCCCGGTAAACCACCACCTTGTGGTGGTACACAGATTATTAGAAATGGGTTAATCAAGATGTGCGAGTTAGCCAGTAAGAGGCTACAGATAATGGGCCAGGCAGTATTTAAAAGAATACAGTTTCCATGTAATTATTTTGGGTAAAGCTAGCTGGGTGGCGGGAAGTGGCCGGCAGCTCCTTCTACAGAGAAGACGTTTTAGGGGCTAAGAAGGAGAAGGGGAGCATGCAACGTGCTGGAAGTGCACATGGAACCATGAACACTAAGGGGACCAGTTTTGAACAGAGCTTTTCATCCTCATAAAGCCGGAGCAATTGTCATTCCAGTTTGTTTCAGATTAGAAAATATTTTTAACGTTGAATTTTTTCACTTATGGTTTAGAAAATGAATATGATTGGTAGTGTTGACTCTAGAGGAATGGTATCAGGATGTGCTGCAAGGAATTCAGAAAATATGGAGCATTCTTGGGTCACATTTTGGATGTATTTTTATTACACTGACCAAAAAGGAATTCAAATTGGCTTTAGCTGAAAATAGAATTTACTAACTTGCATAACTGAAGAACTTTTCTGGATTTTTTTCTGGGTGAATATATACTGGGTGACAACCTCAGATGATACAAGAGACAGTCTCTCTCTTTTCATTGCTACTTTTGGGTTGAGAAATAGGTGATAGATGGCTGGGCCAATTACATCTACTACTGACTACCAAGAGATCTTGATCAAGTTTCTTTTGTTTTTCCAAACTTTGGGTCTCCTAGATTTAGACTTTCATGTGTGGTGCCAGGACTCACAGATACCGGTAATTTTGTAAACACTTATTATTGTGTTTGATAGCATATTTGACTTTGTATAGGGCAGCAGATGTAGAGATTCTGAAGTTTGTTGGTGTTCGTTTTGTAACCAAAATATTGAGTCAATCATGAGAAAACTGTTTCAAGATGAATAGATGGTTGGTCAATGACAATTGGTAGTGGGTGTTGTGTAAGATACTTATTTGCCTATAACAACAACAGCAAAAACAAAATTATTAAAATTTACACCAGAGCAAAAGACATTGCCTGGAGACAAATTGAAAGCTATGTGGTATAATTTGGTGAAAGTTGTCCCGAATATGCAAATGGAGCCAAATAATAGTTTTGTGGTTTCTCTGTTTATTATCTCCTTTCATAGTTCAGTCATTTCTTTACACTTTTTGCTTGAATTTTGGTGTGGGAGCATCATTCCTAGCTAGTCTTTTCTCCTACCCTTACAGTTGTTAAATCCTGGGTAGCATCTTATCTATATAGCAGTTTCTGGCAATGTACCAAGTATCATCTTCATCCTCCAACTACTGTATAAGAGCGGATTTAGCTTACATGTCCTCTCTAAGAAACAGTTGCTAAATTTGACCTAAGCAAATATTAAGGGATAGGAAAATAGTATGGGGTTCCAGAGGTGGCAGCTTCCGCTGCTATAATCTGACATGCTGGAATGTGATCTATGTCTCCTACAGAATGGTTTTGGTCGAGTTTGGGATCTTTCTAAATTTCAGCTCCAGTGTAGTGATAGTTCATTTGTATTTTAATAAATAAAGCTTGCCTGAAGTTCAGAGAGTAAAATAACCACATTGATCAGCCTTATAGACCAGGCAGTGGTGACACACTTTTAATCCCAGTAATCACACTAGTTTGCCCTAGAAACCAGGCGGTAGTGGTACAAGCCTTTAATCCCAGCACCAGAGAGGAATATAAAACAGAAGGAGACAGCTCTCAAACACAGTCTCATTCTGAGATTTTTGGAGACAGGATCGCCATATCGGACTGAGGTAGAGGTAAGAGCCAGTGGATGGCTGTTTTGCTTTTCTGACCTTCAAGTTACCTCCAATTTCTGTCTCTGGGTTTTATTAATTGTGGTAATACTTCCTGGTCCGTAAGGTTGATCAGTGCAGCTGTTTTACTCTCTGATCAAAACATCTGAGAGAAGACGGTAAAAGCAGAAAGAACTATTTGGTTTGTGATTTCAGAGTGTTAATTCCATGGCTGCTTGGGCAGACCACCAAAGTGGTGGGAGAACACGACAGTGGGACAGAAAGCAGATACAGAAACAGAGAGGAAGGGACAAGATCCTAAGAATTTGAGTCCTGTAATTCACATTCTCCAGGCAAGTTTTACCTCTTAGTGTTGCCTGAGTTTACCAATGTAGCACTGTCAGTTTTGACTTTCTGATGTAACATGTGGAATTTTGGAGGATTTTTCATACTGACAGCATAAAAAATTAGCTTTCCAGAATAGCTGGGATGTGGCACATCCATTTTTTCCCTGTTCTGTAGCAAAAAATTAAGATGTGTAAAGGCGCTAAGTAGAAAACGGAGGCCTCTCAGAAGTCTACACCACAGTGTCACTTTTCTCCTAAGCTCATACAAGTATAAATGGAAATGAGTATTGTATATATCCTATTTCTATAGGTCTGGGTGTCTTCAAGCAGCAAGCAAACATATCTTGGAGACTAGTTATATAGCTAGCTTTTGCATTTTTTTTAAGATTTTGCAAGTCTCCAGCAGGTCTTCCTTTTAACCTACCAAGAGTGTCTGACCCTGACTGCTCAGGTCAGAACAGTCAGCAAGACAGAAGCACCTGGAGGAGCCAGGTGAGGCCATCAAGAGAACTTTGGGATGATCAAGTGAGGTGTTAGTTGGCAATTTGTTCCTTCCCTGTATTTTCCTGTTAATGTGAGAACAAAAGCATTGGCAATATTGACACAACCGAGGAACATGCAGTGCTTTGAATGAGTTGTTTGTCGGGATGAAGCCATAGTTATGTAGCTACCTAAGAGCTGGAAGCAATTAGGTGTAAACTGATCTTGACTATCAAAGACATGCGTGGGAGGCAGGTTGCCTCGTATCCTTTTAATTCCTGATTGATTTTTGCTGTAGGTTGTTTTTCTGTAATTTTCCTAATAACAAACACCGTGTGACAGCCTTGCTTCTAGCACATGTTATGATCCTCAGGTTCTTGGTCCTGACACAATCCATTAGTGGCTCCATTACAAATCTCGATGAAAACACCGAGCTGGTCAATTCCCATTACTGTGAAAATCTTTGCTTTACAAAAGAGTTCCCAAGCGTGGAAACAATATTTTGGAAACTGAAAGTATTCGGAGATCTTCAAGCAATTATGAAATTAGTCATTACTTAGTCAACAATTTAAAAACCATCAACATGTCGGTTATTTATCTCTCACTTATAGCAGTGTCCCAGGCAAAAATTCCTCTTCTGGAGATATCTCTTTCTGGTGGATGGCAAAGGCCATTGCACTGGTTAGACTGGGCTGACACAAGGGATCACGACACATCAGGAAGCTTACAGAACAGTTATCCTCTCAAAGCTCTGGATAATAGAACTCCGAAATCAATGTCTTGATGTGTTTGTTTTCCCCAAGGCCTTTATTCTTTTTTTTTAAGTTTTTATATTTTTATTAAAAATTTATGCCTCCTCCCCGCCTCCCATTTCCCTCCCCTTCCGCTCACTCCTCTCCCTCTCCAGTCCAAAGAGCAGTCAGGGTTCCCTGCCCTGTGGGAAGTCCAAGGTCCTCCCCACTTCATCCAGGTCTAGGAAGGTGAGCATCCAAACAGGATAGGCTCCCACAAAGCCAGTACATGCAGTAGGGTCAAAACCCAGTGCCATTGTCCTTGGCTTCTCATCATCCCTCATTGTCCGACATGTTCAGAGAGTCCAGTTTTATCCCATGCTTTTTCAGTCTCATTCCATCTGGCCTTGGTGAGCTCCCAATAGATCAGCCCCACTGTCTCAGTGGGTGGGTGCACTCCTCACGGTCCTGACTTCCTTGCTCATGTTCTCCCTCCTTCTGCTCCTCATTTGGACCTTGGGAGCTCATTCCGGTGCTCCAATGTGGGTCTCTGTCTCTATCTCCATCCATTGCCAGATGAAGGTTGAAGAAAGAAAGCATCTTCAACAAATGGTCCTGGTATAACTGGCTGTCAACCTGTAGAAGAATGAAAATAGATCCATTTCTATCATCATGCATAAAACTCAAGTCCAAATGGATTAAAGACCTCAATATCAATCTGAACACACTGAACCTGATAGAAGAGAAAGTGGGAAGTAGTCTACAACATATGGGCACAGAAGACCGCTTCCTACGTATAACCCTAGCAGCACAGACATTAAGGGCAACATTGAATAAATGGGACCTCCTGAAACTGAGAAGGTTCTGTAAAGCAAAGGACACTGTCACTAAGACAAAAAGGCAACCTACTGACAAGGCCTTTATTCTTGACTTGCAGATGGATATTTATTCACTGCCTCTTCACAAGACTCCTCTTTCCGAACCGCCCTGTAGGTTCAGGTGTCCCTTATCATGAGGACCCCACTTAGATTTGGTTATGTCTCGACTTAGCATCCCCTTTAATGGTTCTACCCTTGTCACATTCTGAGGTGGTAAATTTGAATAGTTCATTCTAGGGATTTTGGGAGAGTTACCACTCTTTCTATAATGATATTGTAAATTAAGGCGAGGACTATGTGTTATATACAGTAGCATCCCAGCTTTATGAAGAAAATAAGGCAGGGAAAACCGCTGCTGGAAAAGAAGGGTGTCATTTTAAACAAGATTGCCAAAAGAGCCCTCTGCTGAAACAGCATTGGACAGTGAAATAAAGGAATAAGCATGAGATGGCCTGGAGGAAAATTGCTTAAAGCAGAAAGCATGGTCCTCAGAATACTGGAAAAAAGCCAAGAGGCGACGATGATTGGAGCAGAGAGTGTGAAGGGCAAAGATGATATGACAGAAGGGACAGTTTAGCATAGAAAGTCCTAGAGCCTTGCTAGGAAAAATAAGCTGGAGGCTATCAGCTACTAAGCTCATGATTAAGATAACAAACAGTATGTTTCTTTCTAGCATAGCAGGGGCAAGGCTTTGTTTACAGTAGGGGCAGTGCAAAGCCAAAATGTGAGATGACTTGTTTGACTGTCATGAGGGTGTCAGCTGGGCATTAAATATGAGAGCTGGTTCTCCATGGATCCGTTTTCAAAGGTAGACTATATGGTAAGAAGCTGGCCGGCTGGGGTGGCATTTAATAGGTTTCATCTGAAGACTTTGTTTTGAAGCTGCTGTGTTTTGTCTCAGTGACACATTAGGTGAGTTCTTTAACTAAATGGACTCAAACTTACTTATTAAGAAAAAAAAAAGGTTGATTCTTTGTCTTATAAGTCTTGATTTTGGATCATTGTAGTCAAAATAATTGTTACAATGTTTTCTAAACTCTGAGATTTCATCAAAGATCATCATCTGTATCTCTCTAGTACAATCCTCCCTGTTCCAGTTGATATTTCCTCCTTTCTTATTTTTCTGAACAAAGAAAGCGTCTTGTGAACTAATAGTGATGATTTACACCGGAAATAAAAATTATTCACCTTCTTTTTATGCAGGAAATTAGTCTCATTATGCGATACATTTTATTATGGGCAAGAAGCCCAGGCATCAGATTGAATGTTATGTTGTGTCCCATGACATAACAGACATTGTATATCAATGATCGTTAGTCCTATGCAGTAATTATTTGGTAAAATGAACCAATTGTAAGTGAGCCTGCGGTCTTGGCCTCATTCGTGGCTCCTGCTTGCCCTCCCCCCCTTTAGTCAGTCATTTTTCTGCCTCTCTTATCCAGCTTTCTCCCCAATGAGCAGCTGTATTTGTGAGCCTCATCCTGGGAGGGCAGGCAACTGGCTGCCATCAAAGTCACTCTGTGGCCTGGCCAGTGGGGAGCCATGAAGAGCCATCTGCTGTCTCCACTGCAGAAACCAAGTGTCACCTCTGTAGTTGTCTTGTTTAGGGAAAGGTAATGTAGTTATTATTAACGAAGCATACTGTTTGCCAGATCAAGGTTATGGTTTTAAACAATAAATAAGGAGGAAGTTGTAACTCATGCCCATACACTTGCACACTTGGCTCCATGGAAATAGTTTTCCCATAGTCAAGTGGAAGAGAATGACAGGCACACTGTGAACAAATCTATTAGACAGACCCTTATACATGCAAAGATAAATAAAAATAGTACCTAAATTATTAAATGGAAATTGCAAAAAAATTAAAGGTTTTATTAGTTAATGTACTGTTCTGCAAAACAGCTTGTAGAGAGAGTTGGAAGGGAAGAAAGATGTATTTTCGTTCACAGTTTTTGCCCGTGGTTGGCTGGCTATGCTGCTGTGAGTTCTTGCTGAGACAGTCCATTGAGATGGCAGGAAGGCGTGCTGGAACAAAGCTACCCACGTAATGGTTGCCAGCAAGCAGAAGCCTATTTCCCGTAACTATGTCCCACCTCAAAACAGCCCATTCATCTCTCCAGTCATAAATGGATGAGTCTATTGGTGATGTTAGTGCTCTCATGATCAGTCACTTTCTGAAAACCATCAGCTCGCAGCCAAGCTTGTAGCCCACGAATCTTTCTGGAGTACACTTCATTTCCAGACCGTAATAAGGTATCCTACTTTTAACTACTTTTGTAGCCTCATCCAAACCCTCCCTATGGTTTCTAAGGCTACATCTGCAGTGTGGGGCAGTGTTGACATGGACGTTGACATCAGATAAACCTACATGTAGATGATCACTTCTTAATGCCATGTATGTGTTTATTCTATTGCTGCATCTGCAGACATTAGTAGTACCTGTAACAAAGTGGAGCTGGGAAATTTCGAGACTATTTGATGGTCATAATAGAAGGTGCTTGACCAAAAGGAAATCAATAAACATCTTTCAGTGGTAAGATGCTTGCTTTTGTTACCTTCATGCAAACAATGATGCTTTGTAGGCATCCACTTAATTATGAAGTCCTGATGGTGGTTGACAGCTTTGCTGAAGTCAGTCAACATAAGTGCTGGCTATGGGCAAATCATTGCACATAAAGCTGAATTAAGATGTTTTCAGGAAGGTCAAGATGTATAGTATAGCTATGGTGCTAATAGCTCCTTTTCAATGACGTAATGCCTCCATCTTTTATAAAATGCTCTTTGAAATATTTCCTCCAAAGTAATATTATAGTTGGTCTTAATTTTTTATCCCATTAATATTGAAAATATTTTCAATTCATAACTTGAATGGGCTTTGCTATATTTTCTGGGGGATGGTGGTTAGGTTAAAGAAGATTGAGCCCTGCCTTTCAGCAGGGAATACTCACAGCAGATATGTGTATGTGAAGATGAGAAAAGGACACACAGATGAGAGCTGAGAATGTTAAGAAATGAGAAGACTAGAGACCCAGTGAGGGGACAGTGACAGAAAAGGTGGACAGATCCATGTGGGAGCTGTGGAAGACAGAGAGGGGCTGAGGTGAAAAGAGGAAAGAAAGTTGAAGTTGTGTCAGAATATACAGTCATGTCACAAGCACTAGGACTTAATGGTCATTTGCAAAAGGCTTTGCTTTCCTTAAGAAAAGATAGTTTAAATAGATGACATTTGTCTATTATCTATTGCCGCTGAGGTCATTTGAGAACCTGGGCACTGACCTCAAAATCTGTAGGATCAAACAGACATTCCAGAAAGTTCTTGTGGCTTTTATGGACTTCTTGCTTGATCAGCAGTGGACAGCACTGTCTGCACACTGTCCCTCATGGAACAGGTTATTCTTCCAGTGGCCCTGGACTCCGATTTTCACTCGGCTAAAGGAGAGTCCCAGAAAACATCATATAAATGCTACATGGCAGTCTGGACAACAGCCTTTTGAATATGAACCTAGAAGTTCAAGTAACAAAGGAAAGATAGTGTTAATAAGAAAATAAAAACTTTCCCAGCAAATGGAATCAAGTGAAGTGAAGTGACAGCAAACTCCATATGGAACTAAAACCATTAGGCAGAAGAGACAAACCAGTTAAACAAAGCATCTTCACAAATGAGCAATGCACTTGTGAAGGGGATGAAAGACTGGAAAAAACAGTTTGAAATAAAACGAGGCATAAATAGTGAGTATGTATATGAGAAACTGTGCAGTCTCACCGACCATCAGGGAAAGACAAATTAAAAGCACACTGTGCTGTCATCCCCCTCAGATAGAATGGCTATTATAAAAAAGACAAAAGTAAGAAATTCTGGAGTAGATGTAGAGAAAGAGGAGCTCTTATACACATTTGGTTGGAATGCATTTAGGCATTGTAGAAAACAATATGGACATTGACCAAAAATTGAAAACACAACTGGCATATAACTCATCCATCCCACCACTGGTTACATTTTGAAAGGACATAAGATGAACACAGAGAAGAGAAATTTTTACTTCATTTTTATTGCAGCCTTATTCATAATAGCCAGGCTACAGATTTAATCTACATACCCACTAATAGATGACTGGATGAAAAACGATGGTATGGACTACACAATAGAATATTATTCAGTAATAAAAAATATAAAATCCCATTATTCAGGATAACATGAAGGAGAGTAGAGGACATTGCTATGAAACTGCATCTTATGCAAGAATAACAGGTGCTCTTAACCACTGAGCTCTCTCTTCAGCCCCTATGGTCTTGTTATACAACATCTAAAGACATGGATCTCATAGCTGTTGAGTAGAACAGTGATTGCCAGGTCCTGTGGAGAGTGAAAAAAAAAGGGACGGGGAGAAGTTCGTTAAAAGATAACATGATACAATTAGGTACATAGAAAGTTCTAGAATTCTCTTTCACAGTGGATCAAATCTAATAGTAGTGATTTCTATTTGAAAGATCTAGAAAAGAGGAATGTAAATGCATAATAAAGACTCAATAAATGATTAAGACCATGGACATGCTAATTATCCTGCTTTTTATCATGACATTATATATACATATATATAATACTGGAATATATATATATATATATATAATACTGGAAATAATAATGTATCCTATACGTATGCACAATTGTTATGCCTCAACAAAATATCCGTATGAGAAAACAAAGAGTAGGGATTCTTTTAGAATGATTTTATCACTAAATGGCTATACAATGTTTCTTTATATAAATTTGTTTGGCTGGTTTAAAACAACATTAAAAAATATTCTAAGTGCCCGCACGTTAGTTTTGTAGAAATGTTTTAAAATTTCATTAGTAAGAAATTGGTTGAAATACCAATAATGTTACACTTTTCAGCGTTACTTTCCTCTGGAATATTCACTGATAAAGAGAAGCATTTCTGTTAATACTTCCTTCAATATCTGTCTTCCTTGATATTCATTTGACCATAAAATCCTATGTGATATACTAAATCATATTTCTCCGCATCAGTGATACAAACCAGAAAAAAAAATCAGAAAAGCCTAAAACAAATCTTGCTTTGACAATTGTCGGAAGACTAGTGGAGTCAACCCTAAAAGTCTCTAATAGATCTTTAAAATGCCCTGAAGAATTCTTTGATGCTCTCTTGTTCCTCACAATTGAAAATGAAAATGATAGAAAAAGTCCAAAGCAACAGGAAGCTCTTAAGAGATAGGCATTGTTGCCAAAGCATCGTCATCAATTTAAAGCAGTGCAGCCACAATAACTGGAGCTATTTGCAATCAGAGAGAAGAATTTAAGGCCAACATTATCTGTCAGTGCTCCGAGTCAAAACTTTTCACTCGGAAGATACAGAATGTGTATTTTTAAAAACTCACTTCTCACCCTTGGTAGAATACTTTTAGGGACTGGTTAACGTACATCATTAAGAAGCAATTGACTCCATAGGACATGTCGCTTCCATTTGTTAGTCTCATAAACTTGAACACTCATCTGCATCCTAGTTAAGTCAAAAGTGGTTTTAGGTAACAACCTCAAATAGGACTTCACATGTGTCTCTAAAAATGAGGATTTGGAATCAGCTGTATGAATACCATACACAGAATTTATAGAATTGATCTAAAGTTAGAGGACAGTATTCATTTAAAATCATGTAGTCTCCCTACCTCCGGCACCCCGTTCCCAGTAATAAGGTTTAGTCAACGGGTGCTATTTGATTGGATAAGTTGGCCCTAAAGTCTTCCCCTGAGTTGAGGGTTGTCCTATGGAGTTTGCTGGGGGAACTTGTCGACAAACTAAGTTCTTGGATGGGGCAGATGATTTCTTCCTCACCACGTTCTGTCGCTAAAGACATTGTTCAAAATGCTGTCTCTTTGGAGTTTTGAGTACTCCTGCTTAATCTCCATACCTGCCTCTTGCATGGCAGACATGTCAGGTTTACTATGGCTGGACTGTCTTAGTGCATTAACTTGAGGCAGGTGTGTGTGGATCCTGGCGTGGTGATTTTCATACATAATTCTCTTAATGTTTAAATCGTGTAGCCATTAAAGACTATGGTACTACTGTCTGAGTCTATATCCCCCAAGAGTTAGTCTCCTTCAGCATCCATCTCTGTAGATCACACCAGTACCCAGACTTCTGTTCCTTTCCCATCTCTGACTTGACTCCCATAGCTTCAAAAGCAACTATTTACGAGCACATATGGAAAGATCCTCTGAAATCCATAAGAACACCACTCCCCTCCTTAGAGAGGAAATCTGATCAAGTACTTCTCTTTTTTTTTGTAACAGATCCAAGACAATCTGTCAATAAAACACTGACAAAAAAAATCCTGAAGAATCGATAATGGTGTCTGATGCCAAAATCTTCCATTTTTTCTTTTTCCTGTACTAATTAATATAACTTTGGTTGAGACATAGTGGGCATGAGTTGCTTTGAGTCTTAGTAAAAGTTTATAAAGTTGGAAAAAATTGCCTTGCAATTGTGAGCGATACTACTATTGTCAATCAAACATGGGTGTCAGCCAGAAACACGCTCTGAAGTCAAGCTTTGGAGCTGAGTTATGAGACAACTGGGGAACAGGAAAATAGATATGGATCTGTGAGCCCTGCAGGAGAAACAACTTTCATCAGGGCCTGACACATCTGGTGGTTGTAACGAAGTCTCCTCGTACGTGTGTGTAAGCTCTGGATCAAATGGGACCAATTGGTTATCGACAAATGTTGCTTTACTGCAAAACTGGGCAAAAAGCTTGCTACTGCTTTGCCTAGGCTCCAGTAAGGAGAAAAGAGGCTCTCCTAAAAGAAAGAGGCTTAGTTCGTTTCTCAAAAACACATGCGCAATCGTCGTAGCGATACCTGTGGCCGACTGAGATTCCTCACACATGATACACACTGCAATGCCCTTCAATGTTACTTTTACAAGCCTGTTACCCGAGGTAACGGGCATCTTTGACTCTCTAAATGGATTCCATGGTTCTGAATGCCAGGAGCTGACACTGGATGGCTGGCCCAGGAGGAGGGAGCATCATGATGGGACCTGAGAGCCCCTCAAATGGATTTTGCAAGGGAGCGGTGCTTCCAGGTGCAGCGAGGCTTGTTTTCAGCTTCTTTTTCACAGATCATAAATGAATTTGAAATGAACTTCTCTCCTCCCACAAAACATAATACCAGAGAAGGGCTGTCATCGTGGGTTTTCTGTAGTGTACTGCCTGAAGGGAGAAAAGTCATTTTCTCCTGAATTTGTTGACAGAGCACGTGATAAGTGCCAAACGCTAGGCTGCCACAAATGCGTGGCATGTGTGTCCAATTCAAAATAATTTGCAGTTTGGAGTAGATTCTCCACCCTGTCAGCCTGAACCTGAAGGAGTGCATTATATGCATCCCCGAACTGATGTGCCAGGGACTCCACACGTTCTGCCTCACTGCTTCTGTATTGTGAATATAGATGATTATTTTTGATAGTTATCTGGAAAAGATAAGATGCAGTGAGAAGGACACACAGCAACTTTATAATTATGTGTGGGCGTTTGGTAAACAGAGAAGTAACGCTCCTTCCTCCTCAGTTTCTTGGCAGCATGTCCTGGCTTTGCTATCAGACCAGGCTTTTTTTTTTTTATTTAATTTTTTTTAAACTCATGTAAAGCACCTTCTCCTTGATGCACAGCAATGCTTACAACATTGATACTTACCACAGTTGACCATTATATTAATGCTATAAAAATCATGCTTTCTTCAGGACATTTTTCATGCTTGTATATGATGTATTTTGGTCACATTAACCCAGTTTTTAATGTGTTCCTGGAAGCATTGACTGACCAACAATAGATAGGGACCTAAGCATCATTTCTGATACCTTTCCTATCCCTACCACAGCTAAGAGTTCCAACTAGCTTTTCAAGTCTCTTTCCAATTCCCCCCACGTTTTTACAGCCTAATTTTCAGGTCTAGTCACTTCTATATTTCTAGGTGGTAGGCTCTTTGATATCGCCAACACTCACTTTACTTTTGGCTTTACTTTGCAGCCACAGCTCTCTCTCTAACTGTAGATGGGTTTACAGTATTTGCCTGGATGTGATTCGCTGACTGTTCTTGCTGACTTTAGGATCAGTTCTTTGTGATTCTTGCTGCTCTATTCTCTTCCCTTTATGCTGTGTTCTGGGCTCCTTGTACTGCATAAACACAACACTGTCTTGTATATCCTTGTCATGGCATATTTTATTTCATTGTTGGGGAAAACGTTTTCATATTTGAGACCTAGTTGGGAATTGTATATCCCCTCCCACCAATGAACTTAGTTGTTCATTTAGGAAGCCCTTTGTGGTGTCTTAGGTTGGGTTATGCTCACTCTCCATGTCTACTTTCACGAACTTAATGTTAACATTGTATCTGTCCATTATACATTTGGTTACTGATTTCTTCTTCACATATCTAAGCTGTCTAAACTTAAGGACAGCATATTTAAAAGAATTTTTAAATGTTTTTATTTATTCTTTGACAGTTTCATAAAATATAGATGGATCATATTTTCCCCTCCTCCAACTTTTCCATGTTCTTCCCACTTCCCTTTTCTCTCTCATAAAAAATATCTCAACAAAAACAAAACAAAACAAAAAAAACCATAAAGATACCATCACATTCTCTCTCTCTCTCTCTCTCTCTCTCTCTCTCTCTCTCTCTCTCTCTCTCTCT
>JABTXL010005620.1:18982809-19009479 GCA_025134845.1 Neodon shergylaensis | reverse complement strand
TCTTTCTTTCTTTCTTTCTTTCTTTCTTTCTTTCTTTCTTTCTTTCTTTCTTTCTTGATTTTGAAAGTAGTATTTAATTTACTTCATCCTTTATCCCTGACATTATTTCTTCTTGTTTGAGTCTATTGGTAATGTTTCTCAGGCTTTTTTATTTGATTCATTAAAATTTTCATGTCTAATATTTATATTTTTCCAAAATTTCAGCTTCCTCAATGGAATTTTCTTCTAGACATTGTCAAATTTTCATCTATAGTACCAATTTTCTTAAGCACATTGTGGAAAATCTATTTTTTATTTTATTCTGATTCTTTCATAGGGTCCCAGGAATGAAGTTTATAGCCCATAATCTTACTTGAAGTCTATATTTTGCTATTGTTCCTGAAATCAGGGGGAGATTGTATGTGTGTGTGTGTGTGTGCTTATAAAGCAAACAGATAAATATATAGAACTGGACAGATAGAAGAAATTTTTGCATTTGTTTCAGAAGTCAGGGGAAATTGTGTATGTGTGTTTGTGTATGTTTGTGTGCTTATGGAGTAAAAGTTCAATATATAGAACTGGACAAATGGTAGAATTTTTTGCTGTAATGAAAATGTATTAATCTTTAAAAATCTTACTGCTTCTTAGTAAGAAATACTTACTGGCTTAATGACTTTCCAGTGCTTTACAGTAGTCATTGGTAAGCTAAATTAGCCATGCGTGAATGATGTGCACTCTAGGATTTAGGTTGCAGCTGATTGTTAGGGGGTTGTTCTCTCTTTTAATCTTACATCAAGATTTGTATCAACAGTAAATGGTTTAATGTAGAAGCAAACAAGGAAGAAGGAGTTCATATATGTGGAAAGTCTTAAGAGAAAGATTAATAAGAAGAAAAAACACAAGGCATTTTACAAAGCAGAATAAGTAATTCTAGGTAAGAATCTGAGAATGTAATTCAAGGTAGAAAACTTAGCAACAGTAGCTCAAATGTCTTGGGAAGACTTTGGATAAAAATATTAACACCCCAAAGCACAAAGCCCTGTGGTTGGACAATATCTTATAACATCAAGCCTGAGCATATACTCAACACAGGAATCAGGTCCTAAGTTCTACCACTTTACAGCTGCAATTTCCTGTGGTGTTTACACCTTGTTAAACAGGTACCAGTTATGACCAAAGATAGAATGGATAAAGAATACTTCCCTCTGTCCATTCTAACTCTGGATGTCTCAAGCTTTATGCTGTGTTTTGAGTTAAAGAATTTTTGAGTAATTTACATCTATTAATTTATTACTAATTTGATATAAAGTTTGTAAAATTTTATGATTAAAAGGGACATAAGATGACTTTTTATCCCACCATAGTTCCTAGAAAGAGAAATATTTCCCTCAGTACAGCTGACAAAGACATTGTTCCAGTATCTGTTTCGTGTTGGGCAATGTGGCAGATATTCCATAATTTTCTTTTTCCAGATTAATAAGCCAATTTTTTTCAGTCATCTGGAAAATATGTTTGCAGCTGAACCATCCTTTTAGAGCTGACTGACATTAGGGTTAGGTGATTGTTTCTATACCCCTCTTTTCCCATGAAAGAAGGCAATGGAAGTTCTGCTAGTTCATGATGTGTTGCGTTCACTCTTAAGACTAGACAGTATTTCTCTAAAGATAAGGACCATGTATGTAAAAACATCTTGTATATGTCCTATTCTTATCTCTGTTTTAATGGAGACAGATTTAGATTTTTATTTTATTTTAGAGGAAATGCTAATTTAATGGCTGAACATTTGTAATGATAAAGATAGAAAACATTGTATCGTTTTATTATTCAGAAACATAGATTTTGTTTATTCCATTCAAATTTTTCAAATGTATTTGCTTTATCCGGCCAAACACACGCCACTGGCATGCATGTTCTTGTCATCCTGAAGGCCCTCTCATTGAGGCTCATCCTTATGATTTTTTTATCCTTACTCCTGCTTCTCTTCATCCTTTGGGTATTTTTGGTCCTTCTTTGGATTGTTTTTGGGCCTTGTCATTCTATGTATTTTTGTTTGTTGATGCTGGGGATTGAAGCCAGTGTCTGCAATATGCTAAGCCCATGCTCTAGCATGGAGTTACTCTCCTAGCCTCTCCTATTTGCTTTTAGAAACTTATCTGCCTTACTATTCTGTCTCTGAGATCACTTTGCCATGAAACGTCTGAGTTCCTGAACAGAATTCTCGTATAAAGCACCTGGCTACTTGCTGCACCTTTCTGAAAGAAGAATCCCACAGACTGACTAGTGATTCTTCAACTTGGAATTTCTTGAGAGCAGTAGTATATTCGTATAGCACATAAGGGTTTTGCCTTTATTTACCATATTATATGTAAGTTTCTTTGGTCTTCTTGAGTGCCTTACAGACCTATCCACTTGAAGTATACACTTGCTTGTGCACTTTTCTTTACACAGGAATAATCTGAGGGAGTTGTGCTATAAGGTTATGCCCCCAGCTTTGATTGAGGGTTCACAATAAGAAACAACTTCTATGAGGTCTGTTTTGTCAGAATGTTATTGAGAATAATATGCATTATACCACTCATTACCTCATGTACAAGGCTTTAGGAACACATATACCTTTTAGAGTTTAACTGAGAAAAAATTCTATCTTTTTTCATAATGTTGTCTTCATTCCATAATGAGAAATTCACATTTTCAATAATGTAACTCATTATATTTCCATTTGTTTTGCTCTGGTTGCCAGGAAGCTCAGGGCAAAACATAGCAGTTAAATATAGCAACAAATATTTTAGTTAGTATAAATCTATTTCCCATTTTGCTTGAGTTTCCCATTATGTATTTTATTAGGTTGTTTTATATTTATATTTGTTTATATACCAATAATCTCAAATCTACTTCTGAAAGAATAGAGGTCTGATCCAGACTTATAATATCCATACTGAGCAGTCTTCTTTCTGCTTGGGTAATATGTTTTAAGACCTCATGGATTATTTGGTTTACCCTTGAGATAGTCCCTAAAATCAGCCCTGTTTGGAGATTGGCACTGCACATTATATGTGGTCAGATGCCATGTTGTGTCCCAATTTGTTCAATCTAATGTAAAAAAAAAAGAATAAAACAAAAAGCCAAGCCACAATCTATGGTTCTCATGCTGCATGTTAAAGTACCTTTTACAGAATTAGTGAGTCATTAAGGACACAGATGAAGTCTGTATAGACTAACAGACATTAGGAGATTACAAATTTGCTTTCCAGGTTTTTTGAAGCTGAAACTTAGCTTGAGATTAAAAACTAGGGGGAAGATTAGAGTGAGCGATACAGAAGAGAGGATGGCCTGTTAATATGTGACGCTTCCCTGCTCCCGCTCAGTTTTTTTAAGCTACTCCCACCCTTTATTTTGTCCATTCCCAAGTTTTAGCTTTTTTTCATTTTCTCTGATGTAAGTATTTCTCCCCTGGTAATGTCAAGAACCAGTGATTGACCCGAAATCTTACAGAATTTCGAATATTTTAAAAAATTGCTGATCTGATCTGTTTGAATCAAGTCTAGCATACCATGGAATTAAAAAAAAATCCTTATAAGGATGGATGCACTATTATGAACAAAAATTCAGATTTGCAAGGTCCTACTAAGGAACGGCATGAAATGTTGTAGCAGGACATCATGGTCAAGATGCTGACAAGATGTCAGTTAATTTGGGCTACATATTCAAGGTCTTTGCTATTCAGGTGTACTTTATTCATTAGTCTGTATAAAGTTCTTCAGAACTTTTAATAGTAGAATGACAGAATAAATGTAATAACCTAGAACAGTGGTTCTCAACCTGTGGGCCACAGGTGTCACATAGCAGATATCCTACACATCAGATATTTGCATCACAATTAATAAAAGTAGCAAAAATTGAAGTTATGAAGTAGAAATGAAATAATTTTATGGCCGAGGGTCACCACAACACGAGTTCTATTAAAGGGGTGCAGAATTAGGAAGGTTGAGCACCACTGGCTTGGAAAAACTGACCTGTTATTGATTATAATTTGAATGAAGAAAACAAATAGTTTGAATAAAGGAAAAAAATGAGGTTCATAGAAGTAAGACTTTTTTTTGTCAGGCCACACTGTTAAGTAATTGACCCAAATTCAGATCTAGGTCTGTGCTTTATTTCCTTGCTGTGAGATCTCATGATGTAGAGAAAGAACTGGACTAGAAACAGCTTTAATTTTGACTGCATAGAAACAAGTGTCTAGGGGTGGGATTGCTGGTTTGACATGAAGTGATGCATAGAATGTGGAGGTGTGTAGGAATTCAGGACATGATGAAATTTGGCAAGTACCCTAGAAGCATTGTAGATCTTTGGATGAAAAATGTAGGTTTCAAGTTAGAAAATGGTGTAAGGTAAGGCCAGACAGTCTTGAAATCATATTTTTAGAAGAGTACAACTGCCTTAGCACTACCTGTATTAGGTCTTAAAAATGTGCTCATCTGTCTGTTTCTCCCAGGAGGTTCTTAGCTCTCACAGAAAGTGTAGCACATAATAGATACATCATTACATGTCTGTAAAACTAAATAAGAAGATATTGCATCTTATATTTCTATGATTTTTATTTATTTCCATTTAGTTTTCCAAATATAAAATTTCCCCAAAATTTTAGTGATTCTAAGTTGAACAAAAGTATCAACTCTTACTCTGTGTTATTCTTAGTTTAGTGAGTGAAGAGCAGTGTGATGTTTGACATTGATCGTTACTTTGATGATGTCTAGGATCACCAAGGAGACAAGCCTCTGACGTGTCTGTGTGGGATTGTCTAGACTTGTTCCTTGAGGAGGTGTAGGCAACTCCTTTCCATGGGCTAGGGTTCTCGACTGTCTAAAGAGGAAAAGATAAGCTGAGCCCCAAAACTCATCTCTTTCTGCTTCCTACTGTGGCTGTATTGTGACCAGCTGTCTTATGCTCCTGCTGCCATTCTGCTCTGTCATAATTATCTACATCCTAAAACTGTGAGCCAAAAGAAAGTTACCTTCATGAAGCTGATTTTGTCAATCATGCTGTTACAAACACAAGACGAGTAACTAAGCCAAAGGTGAAACACACCCTCCAATACCCAGCTCTTGTTTGTAAGAGTCCTGATAGAAAGGCTAGAGGAGGAAGGCAAGGGGCAGGCCATGGTGGCAGTGTCTTCTCACAGCCCTCAGAGAGGTCTAGTGTCTGTCTATGTACAGGTTACATAGGCCTCTTCCCACTACGGGAACCTACAAAGACTTTGGTAATTCATGTGGACAGTCATAACATTATTGAGACTTTATGATTTCATGTTCTTTAAGGTACCCAGTTTATTATATTGTTGCAGCATTTTACATTTTCTTATACGATAGCTTTTGTGTGGTTAGCATTTTAATGATGGTTGAGATTAAGCAAAGACTGAAATGGCCTGGCAAAATGTTCCTGGAGTCTAGTTCCCCCATTTCAATTGTATAAAAGTTAGTCTTTTCTTAGCTCAATATTTGACCCCAAACACTTCCCTAACTTCTAATTTGTGATGAGAATTTAAATATCAATTCCACCCCCATTTATCACTTCTGACAGGGGACATCTCTTCCCCAGGCTACTTCAGAGAGTTCCTTTCTTTAGAGAAAGCAGCAGGGAAAAGTGTCTGTTTCTCAGCTAATGGTCTTCCAAGAGAAGAATTATATTCAGGAAAATAGTTGAGATTAAGCACATTAGAAAAGAGGCACCACACCAAATGATAATACTATTCAAATGAACTACTCCGTGTCCAATTTAAAAATGTTAAATCCTGGCGTTTCATGTTTCAAGATTGGAGTGTTAATACCGCATGTTCCTTGTAAATGACTCAAGCCTTCATTCAAGCAGAGTTCTTTCTTTGAGAAAAGCAAAAACATTGGAATTTTAATGATCATTTATCAAACCGCGGGCTTGGTGGACTGTTTGTGCTGCTTTTTTAAAACATTACACATCTTTGATATAAACATTATCAAATCTGCTTTATAGAGAAGAAAACTGGCTCTAAGATTCAATACTTTGTTTAAGGTTATATAATATATAAAGAGAAAAGTATCCTAACCAGCTGCTTGCAAATATTTTCTTTATTCTTAAATCCAAGAGAGTCCAGTTACCCCAGATCTACAATTCTTTACTTGATTATTTATGAAAAAATTGTTCTTTATTTCTACTATACCATCATACCCATAACATCACTTTTGATATCTTTCATTTATTCTTTTAAATTTCAATATTATATTATCATTTGCTCACAGTCTATCACATTTTTAACACCACTGGCCAGGAGGTATGCCATTGGACTATGTTATAATGGGAAAAATAAATGCTATTAAATTGTGATGCAATGCCTTAATGATATATCTATATTACACATGGATCAGCCAGACACATATTTATATAGTCTCTAGCATTTCTGGGAATTTAGTAGTTTCTTGTTTTCAGTTCCTGTTTGGATGTGATAGATAATAAGTCTTTTGTGTACTATGCTTTGTTCTCAAAAAATTTTTTTCCAAATTTAAATTTATTATATATATCTAATAAATAAAAACATCACACACAAAATTAACCATTTTATTAACCAAAATAAACTCAGTGAACTTGTACACAATTAGGAGAGGCATTTGGAACGGAAGTGTGGAGTGTCACATTGAGCTTGCAGCATCAAATAACGGATTCTAGCATGGCTTGTTCTGTTTCTGGATCCTTCCCTTCCTTAAATTCTATAAAACAAATGGATGTTTTGTAAGAAAATATGTGGCTGTCATCATTCTTGAAATGATAAACATTTGCTTCACTGAAATCAAATTTCTTCCTCAGCTGTCCATTTATGTATATTTCCATATGTATAATGACTTCTGCCTCAACGCTGAATCACAGGGCAATCCTTTAAAAGACAACACAAATGGCAATTAAACTCAATAGTTGTATATGAAAAATATTTGAAGTTCATCAGAAGTGATGATAATGTCAGTATTTGTTGAGGCAGTGATAATCACAGCAAAATAACACATGGCCGGCAGCAATTGCAGCAAACCAATCAATCTGAGATTCATTCCAACTTCAGAGGGATCAAAATGTGATGCACTATACATCTTACAACCAAGGAAATAAAAGAACATTAAATACACATTTTTATAGCTTCTGTTTTCTGCTTCTCAGATTATGATCAAGTCCAAGATCTTTTGTTCTAGAGCCCTTTCTTAGCACCTCCCACATCCCCACAGAGGACTACTGTTGGACACTGCCCCCTAAGGTAGCTTCCTTCTTCTATTCTAGGCTCCAGTTTAGCATCTACCTCAAAGACTCTTACAAATGAACAGGAAATTGAATATTTCTTTTCCTGTTAGGGAGATAAAATTGAACAATATTTACAACTCGTGATAACGTGTGCTCTTCATTTCCACTGTACTGTGTCTAAATGCATAGCCCTTTTCTGATAGGCAGGGAAAGAACAGAGGGTTTGATTCATGTTGATTTAATTTAACACATTAAAAGAACTTCAAAGAACTTGAAAACTCATGTAAGAAAAAATTATTTTCCATTGATAGAAATGTTTTAGGAGCGTTTTCATATGTAATTGATGAATACTATTTTCACATCCTGAGAAAATTATACATAAAGTAGTTGCTTTTTGAGTTTCATATTAGTTTCATTTGTTACTTTCCCATCATTTCCTATATTTGTAAAATTGAAATGTAATAACACCAGCATTCTGGACCTTTGGACCAAGACATAAGGAGAAGTGAAATGCACTTTAGTTGCATTTCCTAGTGCAGTGGCTACTATCTGCTATTTATTTTCCTAAAAATCAAATTCAGGAGAACTACAACTTTAAAATCTTAATAAATATGCGCAAGGTCACATTGACAACAAGTGGCAGACATGACATTGGAAAAAAATTTAACTGGTTGGGGAAACATGGGTGAGGGAATGATGAACACTATATTTTTTTTAAACAACATTTGAAACCTATCATTTAAACTGAAGAAATACAGTGAAATTCCCCATGATAACTCAGGATGTAGCCTTATTTGGAAATGGAGTCATGTAACTAGTCAAGTAAGACATGTCTCATATTCCATTATGAGCAGTGCCATATTAGAGGAAGATAATGTGAAGTATGACAGGAATCTCTGTCACATTAAAGCTTGGGAGTAGAGTGATACAGTTGCAAATCAAGGACTATTAAGGATCACTGATGATGCCAGAAGCTGAGCGAAAGCCTTAGGACAGGGTCCCCTCTAATGTTGAGAGAGTGTAAGTCTATTGAAATGAGGACTGTGGGCTTCCAACATCCTTAAGTACGAAAGAATAAATCTCTCTTGTATTGGTTCAAATATTGTGGTTCTTGTCATAGCTACATTTAGGAAATGAGTCCAACATTCAGAGTTAACCATTTCTGGGGGGTGGTGTGGGACAATTCTGTATTCTGTCAATTATGTTTTAAATAAATGCTGATTGGCCAGTAGCCAGGCAGGAAGAATAGGCGGGACAACCAGACAGGAAGTAGAGGTGGGTCAATGAGAACAGGAGAATTCTGGGAAGGAGGAAGCCCATTCCTCCTCAGTCCTGTGAGACACAGAAGAAGGAAGATGTGACCTGCCCTGCTGAAAAAGGTACCTAGCCATGTGGCTAACATAAATAAGAATAATGGGCTAATATATGTTATAAGAGCTAATACAAAGCCTGAGCTAATGGGCCAATGAGTTTATCATTAATATAGACCTCTGTGTGATTACTTTGGGGCTAAATTGCTGTGGGACATGGTGGGAGGACAGAAACCATGCAGGACAGAAGCCTTGTCAAAACTGGGATATCCTCTAAGCAGACAGATTCACTTATAGAGTCACAGCAATGATAGGCTTCAAAATGTATCAGAAAAATGTTTGGCTTCTTCCAAAGTCCCATCAAATTGTTTATCTGCAGGGCTTTTCAAAGAACAGGTCTACTTAAGGACTGGGAGAGTCAGGTCAGTCCCATTACTTCCAGTTCTCCAGCAGCAGGCTTGTAAACCAGGCTTGTATATTGTTTCTTCTTGGACTCTTCTTCTGGGTCCTAGAATTGTCTCATGTCTTATAATTCATCAAAGGGTGGGGATCCAGTGATGGAGGTGGGTCTTGTATCTTATCTGTTGCTTTCAATGGTTAACTAATAAAGAAAACTGGTTGGCTTGGTAGGACAGAAAATTAGGTAGGTGGAGTAGACAGAACAGAATGCTGGGAGAAAGAAGCCGAGTCAGGCAGTCGCCATGATTCTCCCACCCGACACAGCCGCAGGTTAAGATCTTCCCTGGTAAGCCACCTCGTGGGCTACACAGATTATTAGAAATGGGTTAGATCAATATGTAAGAGCTAGCCAATAAGAGGCTGGAACTAATGGGCCAAGCAGTGTTCAAAAGAATACAGTTTCCGTGTAATTATTTTGGGGCATAAGCTAGCCATGTGGGCTGCCGGGTGTGGGAACGTAGCCTGCTGTTCATATTACAACAATCCAGAACCAAGTCTCCTGCAGGAGTTTCCTGCTTTGTGCTGTTTTAATGCAAATCTTTTCAGCCTTTGCATACCCATTTCTACAACTGTTACATCCTGCATCCCCAGCTCATGGGATTTTCATCTGGTTGGAGTTAAAAGAAACCAGTTATCCCCTCTGTCCAGCCTATGTTAATTATTTTCTGAATTTTATATCTGGCACCTTGTATGTATAGTCATCTTTATCTTTCCATCTTTGTTCTTTATGTCTCTCATAATAATACCCTTTGGGGACTGTGGAAGCACTAGTTGAACCTTGTTTTGAATTTTACAGAGTCACTATTAAGAGGGAAAATACAAGAGAAATAAAATGTAACTCTAACTCAAGCAAAAATTGATGTTAAAGCCTATCAGTCTGCGGGGGCTAGACACCCAAATCACATCCCTGAGAAGCTGCTACCATTTAAGAATTAGACATGTCCACTTAAGGTCCCTGGTGAAGATGAGGATAAGGAACAACCAGATGCTGTACCTAGATTTGGTACCTAAATATGTCATCACATGATGATGTTTGTGTAAATTTTATTTATTTGTTGGAAAAAATACAATCTTTTTTCTTGGATTTTTGTATATTTACTAATTCTGAGATTTTACCATTGTGTTTTGCCTAATCT
Source organism: Neodon shergylaensis (assembly GCA_025134845.1). Lineage (NCBI taxonomy): Eukaryota > Metazoa > Chordata > Mammalia > Rodentia > Cricetidae > Neodon > Neodon shergylaensis. The sequence goes on along the minus strand of JABTXL010005620.1, from coordinate 18,999,344 downwards.
CACCCCAACCCCGGGAAGAGCTGTTGTTCCTAATTGTCTCTCAATATAACTTGGAAATCAACCATGTTCAGGTATTAACAGTGATTTTAAGGATGAATTCATACTGAATATGGCTGTTCATAAAGCCTCCATAAAAAGCCGACTCTTTCAACAACATATAAAGGTTATGAATTGCCACATCCGTGGCATAGAGGTTTGTGGTACGGATAGGGGACATCCAGGCTAAATACGCCTTGCCACAACATTTACCATCTAGCCAAGAAAAGGTGTATATTTCCTAGAGATAATAGCTCCAAACACCAAGCCCAAACTTCAGGATTCAGAAAACTATCTAATAAACTGGCATATAAAATAGGGTTAATCAGGAAGCATTTAAGGTGAAGGGCTAACTTAAGCAGGTTGAAATATGTCTGCCTTATAGTAATTTCTAACTGAAAGTGACAAGTTACATCTTGAATTGTCTAGACCTAGACAAAGAGAAAGAATAATTTCAGACAAGCTATAAACTACTCCTCCATATGAGAAATTTAGCAATTAAAAAAAATTCTATTTCAGGTACATAGTATGAAGTTCTTTCACACAAATACTGTGCTAAATGCATTTCCAGGATTTGTGCTAGCTTGGGTCTGAATCTCATTCATGTCAATGCACTAACTCAAGTGCTCTAGCCCAGGATGGGCCTGTAGATCTTAATGGATGTACACTAAGCAGCCAAACAGTGTTTCTCGTCCTGAAATGTCTGCCTCCCTACTGCTCTCTTTGTGTGTGCAACCCAATCAGCTAATGAGTAAAAAGTCTTCTCAGATACTAGGAAGCCTTTCAAATCCATCTTCTGCAGGAAGTTAGAACTGCAGGCAAACTTTACAGAAAGACCTCGGGAAGCCAACATGCAAGCTCTTTGGAGCACAAACCAGCACACAGCACAGTTCCATCTCCCCACTGTTCAAGTTCGTCCAAGTACAAACCACAGCACACTACCCCCTTGCCACAGTCTCACTTTGTCATGCTGAAGGCTGAACTTCTGACATACGAAGCCTTCCAGAAGGTTCTTATACCAAAGCACCTGTTCTGTGTAGAACAGAATTTGGTTACCTTAAAACCTCATATTCTTATTTTTTTCCTAGCTTTTATTGGGTTTTCAAAAAGTCAATTTACATTAAATCAAAAGGACTCAAATTCATTAAGATGCATAAATGTGTAATTTCACCTTGCTTTTTGAAGTGTTCAATTTAGAATAATTCAATCTAGAAGGAATCTAATTAGAAATATAAATGTTTACATTAAAGAAATACTTTGAAACTATATTGTCTCAAGAAGCATAAACACAGCATTTTAAATATGCAGTCTGGTATTTAGTTCATTTATCCATTTTCTTCAAAATACAAATGGTTTAACACAAGTTGCAAATGTAGAGAAACAAATTAACTTTACATCAAAGGCAAACATCTCCCAAACAGCAACCAGAGACTAGCAGTGTTCAAGAAGTGTGATATTGCTTTATGTTTATGTTAATAATGGAATATTTTTCTGCAGCATTTTCCTTGTGGAAAACTCTGCTCTCTATCTTCATATACAAATAGAACTGGAGAGCGATCTAGATACCTTTGTGCCTCCCAGAAGCTTCTTCTGCATCTGATTTGCTGAGAACATTTATACTTTCTAGAAAGCCTTTTTAAAAAATATAGATAGATAGATATGAGCATCACTAGTATTATCCCTAGAGCCCTCGGTATTTTGGTGGTTTTGATAGAATAGATCAGACACACATGTTGGCTGCAGAGCATTTAAACATACATTATCGATTTCATCGTTTGAAGGTAAAAATGCTTTCAGAAGAAACTTGGAAAACAAGTCTAAATCAATTGAATGTGAAGACCAATAGAAATCCCTAGATATGGTTTCCACAGCAACGATTTGAATGTTGAATATTTCTTTGCACTCCACAGGTAATTAATTGCTTCATTGACTCAATAAAAATAATTTGGAAGCGCCTATGTGTTAAGCAACGGAGCAGCAAAAAGCAGAAGCCTAACTGTACGCCATTCCTTGTCACCTTTTTTTTTTTAATCCTACCTTTGTGCCTCCTGAGATCTCACAGTATACTCAGAGCACTAGGAAAGTAAGTTAAAAAATAATGTGATATGTGACACAATAAAGGTGGGAAATGTACTTTGAGCATAAAAAGAAGCAGCTAAAATTGTCACTGGGGACTAGAGACAGACAGGAGAGTTTTGCTGTTAAAACAGCAGCAAAAAGACATTTGTGTTGTACCTTTTAAGATGAAAATGGTTTTCAGGAGGGAATGGGAAGGAAGATGCAGAATGAGGCTGAGTGGTTGGGAGAAAGGGAACTTACCATGCAGGAGGAAGCACCATGGGAAAGCAGAGAACCAGGGAAGGGCTTTGTGGGTTGGGAGAAGTGTTGTGTGTGCTGCGGAAACAGCAAGTTACCATGCGGGCAGGGTATGTAGAGATTCCACTAAAGATGCTCATGACCTCATGAGGGATTTGTACTTTACACTATAGTCAAAAGGGAGCGCTGAATGGTTGCTGGCTCACATATGACACAACAGAAACTCAGCAACCCGTCACAGCACTTGTCATTGTTCCTTTCGCTGTGCCTTCTAGGAAAGCCATGGTCAAATGAGATATAGGTGACGTTCCTGAGCATCTTGGATATGCTCCCAAGACACTGGGTATGTCCTGGGTATTTAATAGTCTTCACCACTGTGACTTTTACGCATTTGCGAAACATCACAATTTGTTGTTTTGCCTGCCTCTCCGGTTTTACCCCTAGATCTGAAGATGTGTTTAGATCTGACTCACCCAAAGACAGTTTCAAAGTTATCTTATTTCAGTTTCACCTTTACACTAAATCATTGTTTCATTTATTCTTTCCCCCATTAATTCTATATTATAACAGTTTAAGATAATTTCAGTTGCTGTTTTCTGGAATTTTGTAGTTTTTTCTTTCTTGGTGTCTTTTTTATATATGGTAAAATAAAAAAATACCCAACATAGTACTTTAAAAAAGATTCTTAGTAATGTTAAACCCTATATAAAGGTGATCCACAGCCAATTCATGTCATACTACAAGTAGGATATGTCTGGCATTCTGTTGGAAAGTTTTAAAAGCTGATCTTTGGCAAATGATATAATTTCTTCAGTGTTTTGACCACCATTTTCTCATTCCTATGAATAAGTTTAAAACATTTTAAAAGCAGGTCTATTAAGTTCTTTCTTAATGTTCACACACTATTTCTCAGGGAGTCTTCAAGTTCTATTCTTATCCCAATCAGCAAGATAAAATAGAAGGGCGATCGGTTGGAGGAAATATGGGTTCAAACCATTTCACTGTCTACTAGTAAGGAGGTGAGTAAGTTAAGATGTAAAAACTGTCCTAGGATAATTGTAGAATATTCTCAAAGTGTGGATGGTAACTTGAACAGTCATTTTGGGCTTGCCAATTACTAGTCTGTGCGTTTCTGACTAGGCTCTTCACTAAAAGGAACAATGACACCCAGACAATAAAATTGTTGAGAGACTTAAATAGTCAAGTTTCTAGAATCAAATTTGATACACAGAAGGAGTTTCATTAACTAGTTCCTTTCTTTTTTGTCCCTTTTAAAAATAAAAATGACAGCCTTTCAAATCAGGTAGAATTAGTATATATAAATTTTCTAAATATTTGGAATAAAAATACATTCAGTAGAATAATGTACTTATGAAATTCAGCCTGAACTATTAGCAGAATATGATAAGAAGCATTGCTGGGTCCACAGCTTAAGTCATCACTAGAGATATTGCAAATGCAGTTCTACTTGTACAAAGGTGCATTGCCCTTTATACAAGCAGTACTAATACACACAGTATGCCTCCAGTTTTCAGAGTCCTCTTAGAATAGAATTACACCAACTGCATTACGAGGATAATATTTCCTGTTTATGGAGATTATGAATGAGGAAATAGTGTTTTGGAGGGTAAATTATGGAAATGGAAAATGTTGGAATAAACAACGATGAAGATATTTTTTACCTTGTAATATTTTCTTTATATACTTATCTCTGCTGTGAATCAAAGGCTCCTGTACTACCCTGTAGTATACAGGTTTGCAAATTAGCTAATTGAACTTACCTTCCTTTTTTCCATGAAGCTTCCCAAATACTAGTACTCAGTAGAAAGCACTTGGGAAATGACAATTTACTCAAAGCTCAGTTAGCCTAAAAGTTTTCCATTTATTTTCCCATCAGTCATTCAACAAGTATATATTTGCTTAAATCATTATATGTTTTGTGTCTAAGTGATATTTCAAAACAATTGGCATTTATAAACAAAGAATAATATATTACAAGACAAAAATTAAACCAATAATTCTGTTATTGTGACTTGGTAGGAAGAATTAGCTATCTTAGGTATTTAATATCATGGTGTCATGATCATACTCATGTATTGATAGGCCAGTTTGTCATAAAAACATGAAAATATTGCAATATTTAAAAGGGATGGAAAATAATGAGAAATAGAAGCTTCACTATTTTCTTGCTGGATTTCAAGGGAGCATACCACCAAGCCCAGTAGTGACCTTTCTCTCCTTGGAATCACTTCTCTTGTGGTAGAAGGACAAAGAAGACAGTAGAGACTACTATGCTGCAGGTTTAGAGGATGGAGTCTTCCCATCTGTCATACTGTCATCTTTTATAAGAATTAAATTTATATTTGCTAAGATATTTATAAAAATATTTATTTCCACGATATCATTTAAAAAGAATCATTGTCAATGATAAGATAGAAGTATCTAATTCATGTCCCTGCATCAAAAGTTCAATTTGAACAATGTCAGTGTGAAAAAAATCCTTTATAGGAGTTGAGGAAACCAGGTTAGAGTTATGCCTGGGTAAAGCACAGAATAAGAAAATACACATTCTAATAATCCTGGTGCCCTGGCTGGCCCCACAGCTCATAGCTTTTGATTTACTTCAGTGCCAGGCTGGTCCACGTAGTTCCAGCTCCAGACACTGCCTGTGGACTCCCATGCACTAGAGTAGTTAGTACCCATGCCCTTACACAGCAGGAGGGACATTGTGGTCCAATGTCCCAGCACTGCTGAGTCGCTGATCCAGGCAGCCGTCCAGCCTGCCAGAAAACTCCAGTAGGAAACCTGTCTGGAGACTCTGGCAGCTTGTCTGGCCACAATCTCAGCATGGGCCAACTGAGGAAAGAGTAACTCCACTGAAATCAACACAAGATCATAAAGATAATGTATAAAGCAGAGAGTAGCTTTTATTTAAAGGTTTAAACACAGAGATTTAGAAGGCTGTCTGATTCAGTGATTAATAGTTGTCCAAAATGTTGAAAAGTGACTCTTGGGGGATCGAGCCTCAACAAGACATATGTACTATCCCTCTCTAAGGATCAGGTAACATTGCAGAGGAGGGAACATAACTCTATAAGAACCAGAAGGTGATTGGGTGAAGGGGTGTGAAATGATGTCTTCTAGACTCCATAAAGAATCATTTGTTGTTGGAATTATTAACCCACAAGAATTGCAGGTACCTGCACTGGGTCAGCAAAAGACTGGTCCTATCTGCAATGAGTCATGACATAAGGAGGAATTTAAGAGGCCCTAAAATTTACTGATCAACTTTTGTCTATTTATATAGACTTAAGAGAGACAAAGAATCTATGTCTTCAGTACGTAGATGGTGATCCCTGCACATACTAACCAATAGCTCCAAACCAGTGTTCATAGAGATGGCTCTGGACAACTCAGTGGTCAGAAGATGAAATGAATAGATATAAAAATAAGAAAGAAAACTGCTGTAAGGGTGGGGTGGGACCAAGGTTTATGGTAGTAGGGAAATGGGAAGGTAAGGGGTGAGCACTGTTAGTGTGTACGACGTATATGTATAAAATTATCAATGAACAAATTTAATTAATAAAAAGTGATCATAAATAACTAGAGACAAATGGTAAGGGAACAAAATAAGTTATCAGTACCTAGCCATGAAGACACAGCGTTGAACTTTAAAGATGAAAAAGTTCAAAACCATCCTTTTGCAAAAGCTCAGTGAACTGCAAGAAAGCACATAAAAATAATTAAACTAAATAAGGTTTGAAACACATGATAAAATGGGGACTTTACTAGAGAAAAAGATACGATGTAAAGGAGCCAAACAGAACACTTGAGCCAAAGAACCTATTACTAAACTAAAACTTTCCATAGAAAGTTCCAGCAGATGATCCAATTAAAAGAAGATAGAAAACGTGAGTTCAAGGATAGGCTATTTAATTTACCCTCTGATCAGAGGAACAGTAAGAAATGGAGAGACATCAGGGCTTACCATACACCATTAAATGAGCCTATATTGTTATGGAATTTTGAGAAAGAACTGAGAAAATGAAAAGGAAAGCCACAGTGCATGGTGTGGCAATGAACATGGAGGCACAGACGTCTTGTTGGCACACTTACTCTAAACTGTTTGGATACACACCCTGCGGTGAAGCTTCAAGATCGCATGTTTTACTTTTAGGAGAAACCTCCATCCACAGGGATCCAAGAGAACTCCTTTTTTTTTTCCTCCCTTCAAGTCAAAGCAAAAACTCAGTTTTATTACTGTGAGTGTCAGCTTATATAGGTTAAGTGACATGGTGTGGTGTGGGGGTACCTCCAGCCAATGAGAGACAGCCAGGCTCATCCGCTGGCTGGAGGAGCATCTACCTAGACTTTGCTGTCTCATCCTCACTTGATTCCCTCAAACTTGAGCCAGGCTTTTCTCTCTCCTACAGGCTTCAAGGTACAGGCCCTGAGATATTTTTTCCTTTTTTTTATTACTTAAAAAAATACCAATCCCTCTCCCTTCACAGACCCTCCTCCCACCCCTCCAACCCTAAGGGAGTGCCATGCACCCCACCCTGTGGAAAGTCCAAGGCCCTCCCTACTATGTCTAGGTTGAGCAAGGTTTACATCCAAAGAGAATAGGATCCCATGAAGCCAGTATATGCAAGTAGAGACACATCCCCAGTGTCACTATCAGTGGCCCCTCAGTCTGCTCCAGCTGTCAACCCCCTTCAGGGGGGCTTGGTTGTTCCCATGCTTGTTCACCAATTGGAGTTGGTGAGATTCCATTAGCTCAAGCAAACTGTCTCAGTGGATGACCCCTTCATGGTCTTGAATTCCTTGCTCATACTCTCACTCCCTCCACTCTTCAACCGGATCTTGGGAATTCAGTCCAGTGAGAGCTCCTTTTTGGAGTCTTCCTCTGCCTTGTTACTGGGAATTGTTTCCCCTTTGCACTCACTTGGTCTCTCCATTCTCTGCTGTGAGACTTCTAGGATGAAACCGCTGTGCTCCCATCATGCGCCCTCTGCACTCGGTGGCTCAGCCTTCACACTTTCCTGCCATCTGCTGTCAGTGTTGCTCCCTCTCCAGTCTTCTAGTTCCTTCTGTTTCGTTATCGCACTCATGAAACTAGATATGCTTTAATTCACCCCAACTCTAAGTTCCAGCAGATGTTCACTGCCTATTCAATAAGAAAAGATCGTCTTCTTTAGAATTTATAGAGCCACGCGACTAGGATTTTTTGAAGGGTATGTGACACCTTAGTTTTGTCATGTGTGCACATTGTATATATATAAAAGCCTGCCTACTGAAGGGCAGGGAATAACCCAGGGCAGGATCTCTCAGATTTCTAGCGTACTTTTTTCCCTTCTGAAACATTTCACTTCAAATAGAGTTTTAATTGTATTGGCTCAAAGTGAACGTAAACCAAGTTAATATTGAACCAGCAGATGGAAAAATCCTTATCATTGAACAATGAAACAACGTGAATTCTTTCCCCCTCTTTTGCCATCTGGTATCTGAGCTCATATCCGAAACATTAGCCATTCAGAAACGAGTTGTTTTCTTTTCTTTCCTTCCTTCCTTCCTTCCTTCCTTCCTTCCTTCCTTCCTTTATTTTTTTTTTTTTTGGTCTTCAGTAGAAAGAAGGTTTTTTTTCTGAAGACCTGGTGCTTATCTATTTTTAGAAAAACATTCTATAAATGCAAACGGAGCCCTGAACTAATATTTAAAGTCACATAAAAGCTTACAAAGTCAGTCTAAGGAGATGCCATTTCCAATTTATTTTCATAATCTAATTCTGCCTTGCCTGTAAAGGTTAATCTAAATCCAGCAGAACCAAGCCTGTCCACCGCTTGCTTGTTACAGCTCCGCTACATCATTTGAAACACAGTAAAATGAACACAACCCTTTTTCACAATCTAGTTGTTATTTTTTCCCGTTGTAGCAGATAATATTTTTTCCATGTAACCCTCAAATTATCAGCAGCCATAGTGTTTGCAGTGGTAAAAAGAGTCTCGGAAAACATCTAGAGAAGAAGTTGTAGTAGTATTTGTTTGGAAAATAACAACACAGAACATTTAACCTCCACTCATCCAAGTAACTGGGTGCATCACCATTTTCTGGATATCCATGTACTTGAGGAATGAGAAGTTTATAAGTTAAAATAGTTTATATATTAATTTAAACATTACTCTAAGGGAAAAAATTCTATTCAACATTCAAAACTTGAGCTCTTCAAGCCAAACACTACCATATCCAATGGGAATGACTTTTAGATATTTTTGCTTTCATTATACATAAAACTGCTTATTATAGTTTTAATGAGATTTTTGATTATACACAAAATATTGCATAACTAATATAGCTATTCTCTAGTACTTGAGCCCAAGTTTTTATCTAAGTAATGTTCCTGCATCACGTGGAATGATTGATCCTGCTTAGCAATTGACTTGCCTTTGAGTAGACTTCATAGACTTCTGTAGCTTTTGTTTGGGGCATTAATAGCCTTTCTTGGTTTGTGTTTGGGTGAGTTCCAGCCAGATTTCTCCTCTATGTGGGTATAGAGGAGCATCTTACCTACCATTTTTTAGATTTAGAAATAACGTGTTCACTAAGCAGTCTTCAAGTGACAAGCTTAAGGAGATTACAGATCACACTAATTAGGTAAGAGATAAGTGCCTTTTTACACAAGCTTGCACCTTTATCCATCAGCTTAATCTGACTCTGATCTACTTACTTGCTTCACAATAGGATAGAGCTTTTTGTCTTTCTGTCCTAATTGGCATTTCAAGTGTTAAGGCATTCTGGGTCTCAGAAGCTTAGTGATGTGCTCAGTTCAATCAGGTAAGGAACTGAGAACTGAGAGCTTTCTTAGAAGCTACATGGGACCTTCCAACCCCATGCTGGGCCAGGTTTCATGCCTGTCCCTTAGCATCCTGCCTTTTCCACCTGAGCTTGGACTAGTGCGAGTCTGAGAGTATTAACTTCTGCCATGGCATCTGTTGCATGCTGCTTTGTGATCTGCTACGCTAGCCATCTTTGTTTCTTTGCTCAGTGCAGTCAAAAAAGCTTACAGTTTTCTTCTCCCCTTCAAGGATTTTGTCTGTTAGCTCCTATTGCTTTAAGGACTCATCCTTTTGGGAGACCTTAAACCTCTGTCTTCATTGACTTTTACCTCTTTCTACTTTACCTTCACCAGTGCATACCCTGTGGTGGGATAGAGTTATCTCACGGGTGCTAAACAAAACAAAACAGAAACAATAAACACACAAATGACATCAGGAGTATTACTTGTCATTCGTTCAATGTCAAGACCTAGATCACTGTTTATCTCAGCTTTGCGAGGCAGTTAAACTTCAATTTCTGTGTTACAGATGTAAAATGAAGACCCACATCAGTTAAATGCTGATAAAGATAGGCTCCAACTCACCTGTGTATAACTCCAAACCTGTATGTCCACTGCTCTAGAAGCCAGAGTTTAACATCATGGTGTTCTCAGTCTCAAGACCTCTGAAAATAGGTACCCTTGGGAGGGGCTTTCAGAAATGGGAGAGTCCACAGCCTCTTTAGGAGTAGGCTGTCACCAATGGTCCCTTCCTAGCCCATATATCTTTGGTAACAGAGGGAGGTTGACATTTCTATTCCAGGATATAATTTCTTGGTGAACTGAAAATGTGAACCAAATTACTTGTTTGTTTGTTTATTTATTTATTATCCCAAACTGTGTTTATTGGGATGGTCCCCACACACTTTGAACTGGCGTGCTGTTAATGCTGCTTTCTTCTGAAGGAAACTTCTCCTTTCAGCTTTGCTTTTTAGCCTGTAGGCTGACAAGAGGTCCGCTAGGCAGCCAGCACACAGAACTCTGTGCATGGCTAAAGAACATGGTGATTTTGTAGCATCATTAGTGTTTCATATACATGAAGTAAGAATTGGAGCTCAGCCCCAGTCACTTTGTATGTTTCATCTTCTCTTCTGGAGAGGGATGAACAGGATCCTTTGTGAGAGGCATGTTCTTGTGGGAGGGAATCACCACCGGAGAGCCCAAATAATAATAATAATTATTTTTAAATGCAAAGCACTTTTATAACAACCGGAATCATAGTAGGCTTCCTAGAGTAGTTCCTGGACTCTGCAAGTCAGCCCCGCAACTGACGTTTTCATTCAGGGCAGATCATTTAGTCTCTTACTTTACTCGTCTGTAATGTGTTTGGTTTTAATTCTCAAGAACAAGCTTGCAAACTTAACAACAACACAATCACCATGCCATTTATTTTAGTTTATTCTGTTAAAAGACTTAGGATTTTATCAGAATTGGGTATGTTAATGGTATTTTTTAATGTTACTATTTTGCTTTATTTTTCTTTTATTGGATAAAATTGCCCCACAGAAAAGAAGAGAATAAATGATATATAGCCATTCAGAGAAGTGCAATTAGTTAAATCTCAAATGAAACTGTTGTAAAGCCACCACCACCCAAGCAGTAAGACCTCAGCTCATGGTGGTACCTCTCCACCTCTGGACCCTGCCATTCACCTGCTGCAGGGCGTGCGTTGGTTTCTTTTTCTGATGGTATTTTGCCCACCCTTTAATGTTTTAGTAAAAGTCATGTAGAATGCATTCTCTGTGTTAAACTTCCTCATGTTGTGTTCATGATATTCATTGTCATTATGGCAGATGGGTATGATATGTTTATGTTGATATCTATAGTTGGTTCCTCCATAAAAGCAAACCAAATGATGCTGAGGGGGTTAAACTTAATTTCTATTAAATACAAATAGTGTCTCTGTGAATGCTGTTGAGGATCTCTTTTGGCTAATGGATATGTGCATTTTGGTGTTTATCTAGCTGTGACTTGTGTTTAAAGCCTTCCTTTCGATTATGTATTGTAACTATTTTCTCTTAGCCTGTGAATTTTTCTACTATTCTCTTTTCACAAAAATAAGCTTTGAAATTAAGTGTAGTCCAATTTAAAATCTTTATTTGATTTGTGATTTTTGACCTTGGGTTGATATTTTGGAAAATTTAATTTGTTTGTAGTTAGCATACAAATGTTGGGTTCTTTATGTTATATATATATATATATATATATATATATATATATATATATATATATAAACACGCACACACACATACATGTATACATACATTACTTTGTTCTTATTTGCATTCTTCATAGCACCTCATCTCAACACTAATGCTTCTTTTCCTCCCTGGAAATAAAGTTTTAAATTTTGAAATCAATTCGAAGAAAGGCACATTTTCCATAAGAAGCTTTATTGTTTTACTTGTACATTTAAAACTACAGTCTTTACGGAATGGATTTTTTGCATGTGGCATGAGTTGATATTCCATCTATGATACAGTCCCTACCTTTTTGATCTATGTGTTCTTTCTTTGTACTTCATGAAAGGCAGTTGATGGTGGCATAAAAAAAGACACTATTCTTTGTATGCCTGAGTTTTCTACAACTATTTTTTTCATACAATGCTATACTTCAGAACACTTTTTTTTTTTTGCTAGAGATAAGATTCATTTCTTATGTTGTGCTTTAGCAGTTTTATTAAGGAGATTGGAGAAACAGCATCACAAAGCAACCTTGAAGAACACAGACAATCAAAGGTAATGACTGACTGGTAGACACACAGACAATTCTGCCCTTTCAAAACTCCTTACCATTTTATGTTATGTCATGGCAAGAGAACTCTGGCCCAGCAACAACCTCAGTACCCACACTTGGACTTCCTCATCAGTGACAGCTCTTCCATTTGGTAGTGAATGCTTGGATAGAAAGGGGCTTCTCTAAAAGGAAGCCTGACAGATTTTATTTAAGGTTTGACAAGCCTGCATAAACACAGGTTTTATTTTGGTTAGATGGGAAAGAATGCCTACTTCTGTGCTTGTTGGCATCATTGTTTGTGGAGGCCTCAAAAAGGCTTGCTATAACACAATAGCATACCTTATTGGCAGACGACCCATCAGAGAACAGTGATCTTTTAGATTTCTGTCACACTGCCACTTTCTCAAACCATCCACTGTTACAAATGCAAAGTTTCACTTCATCAGTGAAAAACTTGTGATAGAAAATGCCCAAAGGATGATTTACAGCATGACTTGTGCACACATCTCAAAGGCATTTCTGCCTTGATATGACACCCTTGCTGTGATGATTTCGATGCTATATTATATTTCGCAAGGATGGGAATTGGAAATTGAACTCAGGACCTTCAAGCATGTTAGTTAAGTATTATGCTAATGAGCTACATTCCCGCTCTAAATGTTAGTATTTTTATTTATATTCGAAGTGTGACATATATTGCTTTAAAAAACATTTTATGTTATTTTAAGTCAAAATTCTAAATATGTTTTTCTACTTTCTAGAATTGAGTACTGGAAGGGAAGAGCTATCCATGGTTTGCACCCCCTTTTCTCCTTGGGAGGGCATTGTTTTCACATCTCGGTGTACTTTTCAACTTTCAAAGGGTGCGCTAATAAAGAGGCGCTTCTTCGAATGACACAGAAAGGTCAACTAGTGCTTCTTAACTAGTTTTGAAAAACTTCTGGCTTCTATGGTGATGTGGGTAAATGCGAGGACATAATTGCTAAGGGCTCACCCTACAACTTAGTCAAAAATTGTGTGCCTTTTCTCTTGCATATGGCCTTTTAAAATGTCAGTAACTTTGTTAATTCCAAGCCAATTATTTTTATTTTTCAAAGTATGAACTCACACTGGCCATATCTATTTCTATATTGGGAATAATAACACACACAGACATGCTCAAACAGTACTTTAATTTTCAAGACAGATATTTATTTTTCTTGCTTTTTAAAATCTGTGTATGCAAGATTGGCCAGTGTTAAATGACAGTGGTAAAGAGAGAAATAAAACACAGATTCTTATGTCTTATATTTGATAGAATAGGTGTACCTTAGAGTTTGACCTGTGGTCTGAAGTCTTTTTACCTTTAATATTCTCACAATACTACTTAGGACCTAGAAATTTTGTCTAGATCATTTTGAAAATTTCCCGGAATCTGGTTGGAAATTTACACTAAAGCAAAGAGAAGATCTCAGCTTTCAAGGTATAGCGAGCAGCTTGTTGCACTTTTCTTCCTGTCTTTCATTGCACCACAAGTCTTTAGGTGGAACAAATATTTGTTATCTTCTTACTCTGCTTGTTTTCACCGTGTTGATTTATTCCTTTCCTTCATAAATTCATAGCTTTCAGATGGCATTTATCTATGACTCTAAGTAGCTTTCTATTCTGCCGGTGAGGAAATAGATGACCTTTATAGTGACTAAGAGTAAAGTGCTTATCATTTCTTTAGAGGAAGAATAAAAGGGCTGGTGAAATGGGTCAGTGGGTACAGGTACTTGTCTCCCAGGCTCATATCTTGAGTTCAGTTCCCAGGACCCTTAAGGTGGAATGAAAGAACTGAGTCTTATAACAGGTGTCCTCTTCCTCTAACCTACATGTGCACACCATGGTAAGTGTGCGCATTTACATTCCCCCTATTTCCTATTAAATAAACAAATAAAGCAAATAAAAAACTTAAAATGATTAAGTGACAGGTCTTACTTCCTCTTAATTTTGTGTAAATATAGTTTTCTATAGTAAAAAACTGTATTAAACTCTTTGATACCATTACACATCAGACATGGATATTTTAATGTAGATATACAAATTTTGAATGAATCTGTTATTTTAATGTATAGTGATTTAGTTGATTTTTGATTAGGAAATAATCAAACAGACCGCTTTTTCAGGTACATAATTTATAATATCTGCAGATTTCAGTAAATGAAAGGTGAGTGAGAATAGCAAAATGTCATTGATTACCAAGAATGATCACCAAGAGTCATGTGAGTTACCATAGATGTTAAAGATATCCCTCATTTACAAACTTTAGTTCAAAATCAACTGGCTTATTTAGAATCTGAAGGGATGAAGGACATATCTACTTAGTTGTTAAAGTTAGAATACTGAATGATTAGAGCTGTGTTATGTTATTCCAACTAATTTATAAACTAGTATATAAATCCGTAAAAACATACCTAAATATAATATTGAAATTTGTGAGTACCTATTTAATTACTATTCAACATATTTATTATCCATTTGTTCATCTCTTTTCTATCTACCTATTCTATACATCTACCATCTATCTATTATCAATGTACATGTGGAACATTTAGCAAGAAACTATGGAGGAACCATATAAAGAGATATATAGAATTATATAGAATTATGTTAAGTGGCATAAAACATCATTAAAAAATGTCTCCAGGTAGTAAAGGACTTATAGAACAAAGAAAAATGCAGTATCCTATAATAAACAGTCCACCCCATAAAGGAAGTATTTAATGACTTTTGAAATGAATGTACAGTGTAGGGTCCGGGTCTACCCTTGTTTCTGGGGTGCAAGGACAGTTTCTGGTCAGCTGACAAAGCATTCTGCTTGTTCCTGTACTTCCCCTGCCCCGCCTGGTGATTAGCTGTAGTGCATTGACTCTATTGTTGGTATGGTAATTTCCCACCTGCCTGGGCAGAGGTCCTTGTGTAGCAGTTAGGTAGATAAGGACTTCCCCAAGTATGAATAAGCGGCATTCGGCTGATCTCCTTCGAATGACCCAGGTCTCTTTGTGTGTTCTTTCAATCTCCAGGCCCTTGCCCAACTTGCAAACGATACAGTGGCACGCGAACTGTACCAAGGGTGTAACACAAAATAGGTGTTACAGTACAGAAAAAAGTAGTCAATACTTTGTAATCAGTTATTACTGTAGTTGTGCAGATCATGTTGTTCTAGTTATCTGGAAAGAATATGTAGAAATGAAATGGATTGAACAGGTTTTACAGAGAAATAGAACCACTAATGTATACACATAATCTATTGTAGGAAGTTAAGTCATCTGGTTATTAGAGCTGAGAAGCCTCACAACTTGCTGTCTTCAAGCCTGAGATTCAGGAAGGCTGACAGCAGAGTACTAAGGACTGGAGCACCTGCTAATAGGAAAATACCAGGAAGGGGATAGGAAGACTCAGCTTGAACCACCTGAGATCAGTCCTTCATTCTCTACATTTTAATTCTCTTGAGGCCCTTAGAGGGTTATCTTATTGACTATCCACACTAGAAAGGGCAACCAGTTTTACTGAGTTGTGGATTTAAATCTTATCTGAAATTATCTTTATATCGATAGTCAGAAAGAATAGTTAAGAATAGTTAGTCTAGGAACCTGGGACAAGTAGACTCAACATTGGTCATGATAGTAGAATAACACTGCTGGCATCAACTATGAAGTTTACCAGATCCCATGTTGGTGAAACAGAGAATGACCTAAAAAGATATTTATTAGAAAGTAGAAACTTGTGGAAAGAAAAAAATACCATTTATGTTACGGTCCTACATTAGGTATTTTTTTTTGTATGTGTTCTTATTTGTTAGACAGGCTATGTTAGTTGTAGAATATTTGTCTTATGACATACTGTAAGCCAAAGAATATTGGGAAGATTTGTATTTTCGGAGAGAGAGAGAGAGAGAGAGAGAGAGAGAGAGAGAGAGAGGTCTGAGATTTCTGTCCCACCTGGTCCTGCAGCTGTCCATCCCAAAGAAACACACAGAGGTCTATATTAATCATAAACTGGTTGGCCTATTAGCTCATGATTTCTTATTAATTAACTCTTACATTCTACATTAACACATAATTCTTGTTAGCCATATGGCTTGGTACCTTTTATCAGCGAGGCATTCTGATCTTGCTTCCTCTGTGTCTGGGTGACTACAGACTGAGTCTTTTCTCTTCTCAGAATTCTCCAGTTCTCATCTCCCTGCCTCTACTTCCTGTCACCCCCTCCTATACTTCCTGCATGGCTACTGGCAAATCAGCATTTTATTAAGACAATACAAGTGACAGGGTACAAGGCTATTGTTCCACAGAGAGAGCAAGTGTGTGTGTGTGTGTGTGAAAGAGAGAGAGAGAGAGGTGCTACTGTTTTAATGGAAAGTATGACTGTCTTTGTCTTTTGAAGAGAGAGAATGAAGAACATTATGGGAGCATATTTTAGAAAAATCTAGAGAATCCAATGTAAGAAATAGGAAAATAAGATTTATGTAAACTATAAGATATGCTCTGTTCAATGTAAATATACAAAAAGTTGAGACAAGTCCTAAGAGAAACACCACTTATTTAAGTTTTAA
>JABTXL010005620.1:18926815-18982799 GCA_025134845.1 Neodon shergylaensis | reverse complement strand
GCTTTATATAGACAGAAGTTTAAGGCTGGGAGATCAATGGAATTGGTTTTACTAAATTAACACTCTACACAAAAGAATACAGTACTTTGAATACAAAATTATATACAAGGATTCAGAAGATACCTTGAGGCTCATGAATTTTATTTAGATTCAGCTTCAGATCCAGAGAAGTAGTTTTGGTGTTCCTAACAATGGTGATGCAATGGAGATTAACAAAAATAAAAGAATAAACTCTTACAAAATGAAAGAAGGGGACTATCAAGGGTGGCCCCCAGATTTCTGCCTTGAGAGATCATTTGAGTCGATGGAGGGTAGGTGCATGCAGATGGGAACCGCAAGAGGAGTCAGTGGTCATGGCACTTGGTAACTGAAGTTTTGCATGAACACCAGGGTGGAAGTGGTTATAAAATACTCATGTCTGAAGCTCGGAAAAGTCGTGAAGCTATTCCAGTTTTATTTCAGCTCCATAACATTGGCTGCTTTGCTCAGCACCCTGAGGAAAAGCCCTATAATGTGGGGACCAAAAGTAGATGAATACGGAAAGCTGCATAGTAAGCAGGTAAGTGACCTTTTTGTTGTAACCCTGCTTTTGGGTGTCTGAAATCTAATGCTGGGGCATGTATGGCTGCCGCTTTTTCTTACCCCTAATGTGTTTTTTTTTTTTTCAGGTTACTTTTTCCCCTGGTCCCCAGCATACGTTGCTTAGCTAGCAGGTTATCTGGAAGCTCTCTGTTCTCTGAGGAGGGTGAACTTTTGGTTGCGTGTGTAGGGTTTCTCTAATGTAGGTCAGTGTCTGTGCTCTCTTTGATTGTTAATCCAGTCTTGAAGTGATTATGCAATCCACCAAGGACCTACTAAATATAGTGTTTTAAAGTTGAACAACAAATTTCTTCTCCCCACTGCCCTTTCATTTGAAAATGACTGGACACATTTTTCTTATTTTTCATAAAAATAAGAAAGATATTACTTCCAAAGAATGTAAAAATTTTCTTATCAGAAAAGTTTTAGAGAGTTATCAAATGACTTAAAACAGGAGGTAATAATAGAGGCTTTTTAAACATAAAATACAGCATTTCCTACTTAGAAACACTGTAATTACTATTTACAGCTAGATTATAGGGAGATCTGTGGGTGTCGTGGAATTCAGTTTCAGAATTATGGAAACTCTGTTTGCATAATTAAAGGGGTAGTTAGTAAATTCCCTCCCATTTTCTAACCTATTTAAGCAGACCATATATGTACCAATATTTCTTTTCTAACTATGGTAAAAGAGACAACCAACTTTAAATCTTCTATTGCTGAGTAATAGCCATAATAACTGTGGATAATGTTGGGTTCATAATTAGTGAATTTGCTGAGGTATTTCTAGCAATGCATTAAATATGGCATAGATACAAATTTCTGCTTCATTAAATGACTTTATAGACTATATTTTGCTGCTTTTGCGTATGTGATTTTCCCCCTGTTTGATAGCAGGGTTACTTTACAGCTTCTTAATGAGAATACCTTTTTTATTGGAACCTTTTCTGAAGTTTTATTGAAGCGCTCAGTGACCTATTTCTAATGATTTTAGAGCTCTGAAATGTTCTCTTCCTTATTTAAGGAGCTTTAACTTATGTTTGATTACTGGCTTTGGAAGTAGACTCACTATCTAATTTTAGGAAGGAAACCTTTTCTTGCAGGAGAAACAAAATTCAAAAATAACCTTGCACATCACAGGATGCCCATGAATTATGGAAGTGGCTTACTTCCCCACGATGTTTATTAGGGAAAAAGAAGGCAAACGAAGAGGTGTTTTCCCTTCACTGTTCTTCATTGCATTCTTAGAAAAACTTCCCTTTTGTCCTCTCTTGAATAAAAAGATAAATCTGTAAGTTCACTACTCCAACAAAATCTGTGGTGTTATGATTTCATAGTCCTGGAGAAACACGATGCATTTCTGACACTGGGCATCTATAGAATGTGTGGGAGTTTGTGAGACATCCATATGTCAAGTATCTCCTAGTCAAGCAAGGTGAATATTAAGTATCAGATTGTGGAGCAGATTTAAATCAACCACCATACAATTTGTTATGATGTGGGATAACTTCCCAGAAGCCATAGGTTGCCAATAAAACAAACAAACAATCAAACAAGCAAGTAAACAAACTCCTCTTACAGGTGTGGGATATATGCATTGATTTCTTTCTTGCTGGTTAGCTTATATAGCTATACATTCTGTGACCTACAGTCATGACAGATAATGACCAGAATGGCTAGATGTGATCATAGGTATAATAGTGGGACAGATATTACTGAAGTAACCAACCACATTTTGATTTTGCTTGAGGCCTGTGCCTTTTGCTGTAAATCTTGGCCAAACCTCAACATTGGGGAGCTCATAGGCCCCAGGGTTAATCCTACTACTATTATTCAGCTTATCAAACTACCTTCTAAATTTATATTTCTATACCCATAGATTACTGCAAATCACAGAGCTCGTCAGAGACATTTCTTTGTGTAGTTGGTTGTGGTTAATGCAGAAACTCACAATTCATCCAACCATAGAGAACAGTGTCTAAGTCATAAATGGGATAGCTATATCATTCCCCATTTCCTCAGGGTTCAGGAACCATTATGGAAGAGGGGATGGAAAAATTGAGAAAACCGAAGGCTGGAAGAACTAGACTAAAATAGTGACTTCTTGATATGATAGGCTGACTGCACTCATGAGGTCACGCACAGCACCTGTGGTCGTCTGCACAAGGTCAAGACAGTCAACATTCCAGCATGGAACAGGGAGGAGCCCATGAACTGCTACCTCCAGTTGAGTAACTATTGATTGTTGCCGACTTCTGGGAGAGGGAGGCTCTGGATAGGTCCACTTGCTTTAATGGATGGCCCCACATCAATGAGGAGTACAAAGTGAACTCAGGGTGCTATAAAAATGAAAGAGGACATGAAGGTGGGGGTGGATCTATGAGAAGTTGGGCATAAATGTGATTAAAATATATTGTGTACATGGATAAATTCTCAAAGAATTAATAAAATAGTAAATTAAGAAAGAAATACTGTGATGAAGGTGCTTCTGGCAACACTAGACTATATAGACTATGGTGTACAGGAGGCCAAGGCAGGGATATGGCCCCAGGTTTCAAGCCATCCTGTTCTATATACTTTGTTTCAAAAGTTATATGAAAAAGACAAAAAGAAATACTGTGATGATTGAAGCTGATCTTGAAAATTGACCAGAAATTTACTTACTACACAGCGCCAATGAGGGCTATTTAGTCTCCATAGAAAGTCCCAGGGTTCCCAGTATGGTGGTGTATGTGTATAGCCTAGAACTTTGAGAAAGAGGCAGGAACTTCTCTTAAAGTTTGAGTCCAGTCTGATATTCAAAGTATACCAGTTCCATGCAGCCCAGATCAACCCTGGTTACATAGTTACATCCTGTCTTTAAAATCAAGGAGACAAGCTAACAAACAACCATAAAACAGTCTTAGACATTGATACACATTTTTTTCTTTTGTAGCTGGAATAGATTATTACTTTAACTCCAGAAGAAATATATATATCTTAAAGCATGAAATGGTATAAAATGTATTATATGAAAAGAAACACATACTATATATAGTATTCTATATTTGTACCTTTTATTCATGTTTTATTCTGCATGTATTATAATTTCCATAGTCTGTGTTTCTTTCTGTCAGACATTTGTATGTTGAAAATCATAAGCTTTAAGGTGGGCCATTTGGGAGGAGATCCTGTCATAAAGGTGAACTCATAACTGGCTTTTAATGAAAGAGACCCAAGGGAACTCTTTTGATTCTGTAATAAAGAGGCACACAAGCCTGACATCAGTAAACCAGGAACCCTCACCAGATACTCAGTCTACTGGTGTCTTAATCTTGTACTCATTGAGCCTCTAAAATAGTGAGAAACATATTTGAGTTGAACAGGTGTTCTCATAGATAGTGTTTCGTCAGAATATTTTCCTATATTGCAACTAATTTTTTGTCTCTGGTATTTATCTCTGGTATTTCTCAGATAATTTCCTTTCCATTTTATTACAAATTAACTAAATTATAGTCTTCCATATTATATTTCTGAAGTGCATATTATATTCCTAGAAGTGCATCTTTATATATTGACAGATAATCCTGTATTTACCTTCTTTAAGTGAACTAACTTACATGTCACCAAGAATTTATTAGTATCTGTTTCATCATTAACCACAACTATGATATTTCTATTTTGATGAGCAATAATAGCAAATCATTTTCAATTAATTTTCTCTTACTTTTGCTTACTTGACCTAGTGAATTCAAACATCTTCCTACACTTTTAGTCCCATGACTCTTTTATTTTTCTTGGTTGTGAGGATGGTTCCTTTTATCCCCAAACAATTTCTAGAATCCTATTATTCATATTAGCATGTTTTGGTTTGTTACATATTAAAAAATATTGGAGAAAACTTATTCTGTATCACAATTTATTTAACTTTTGATGTAGTCAAATCTGCAATTCTTTTTAATATTATATATATTTAATCATAATATATACTGTTTAAGAAGCCTCTGTAATATCAATATGAGATTTTTGTTGTTGTTTCGTTTTGTTTTGTTTTTTCGAGACAGGGTTCCTCTGTAGCTTTGGATCCTGTCCTGGAATTTGCTGGCCATGAAATCACAGAGATTCACTTGCCTCTGCCTCCTGAGTGCTGGGAATAAAGGCATGTGCCACCTACCACTGTCTGGCTGATAATTTTTTGTTTAAATATCGAATGATAAAGTTTTAAATATCTTCTGATACATTCATAGTTGATTTTAGTACATAGAAAATCTAATATGATATATAATGTTGCTGACTTTGGATAAGTCACCACACCTTATTTATCTTTTTCCCATGTAAATACATAGTTATAAATATTTCCCAGAATTCTGGGCAGTGGAGTTAAAAATCACAAGACTGAACTACAGCCAACACAATGAAAGTGGACATTGTGTATTTGATTTCAGTATTTGTCTACTGGGGGTAAAGGAGGAAAATATATTCCAATAGAGACCCTCCAAAATAACTCAACAGGTCATTTGCTGAGAATGGTGGCATAGAATCTGGGAAGATTTTCGGTTCTGGAATCATCTCTGAGTGGAGAACTGCATATGGATCAACATCCACACTGAGCTTGTGTGCAGAGACAGGATTCTTTCTGCACAGGTTTGTCTTTTGTGATCAATATGCAGAGTAAGACCCTGACTTAACTCTTTCTCAACTGTGAGCTTGAGGGTCCTGCTGCGAATAAAGATCAAACCAGAAAATGCAGTGAGTACCCTATCAGGGAATTTTCACAAGTGTGGTTCAGGAATCCCAAACAATAACCACCAGAATGCTACAACCTGATAACAGCGCTGAAGCCTGCGCAAGACCCCAGACTTTGACCAGATCTAAACTTCATTCAACCTGTCTTTCCCCCCCGCTGCAAGACACATATTAACATGATTCTTACTTGCATGATAGAGATTGCACAACAGAAATTTTTGGGCACGATAGTGCTGTTGGATATTGCTCTTGTACACTTTAAAGATTTGTCATTCATATTGATTTAATAAAATGATTATTGGCCAGCAGCCAAACAGGGAGTATAGGTTGGGGCAACTGGACTAAGAGAATTCTGGGAAGAGGAAAGGAAGACATGCAGTCGCAAGCCAGACACAAAGGAAGCAAGATGAGAATGCTGTGCTGAGAAAAGATACCAAGCCACATGGCTAAAGATAGATAACAATTGTGGATTAATTTAAGTTGTAAGAGCTAGTTAGTATTAAGCCTGAGAAATAGGCCAAACAGTTTATAATTAAGATAAGGCTGTTTGTGTTGCTTTGGGACTGAATGGCTGCAGGACAGGTGGGACAGAAACTTCCATCTACACAACAGCTTATGCTAGCCACCCAGAACTGTTCACAAACTGTCCACTGCCTAGTCTGGACTTTCGGGAATCTATACATTGAGAAATCTACCCTAATTATAAGAGTACTTCTCTCAGATGGAGACACCTGTAATTCACTGTCACAGATTTTGGGTGATAGACTGGCTACTGTCCAGATTACTCTCATGAATATATTCATCAATTCTTACTATTTTGTTCTAAAGAATGAATTCTATAAATATCAGCTAATCTGTTTTGCTTAAATGATTTTGAATGGAATCAAGAACAGTCTTCTATACAGAGAAGAGTTTAGTTATTCCAGTGACTGGACTACTTAATTTAAAATAGAAAATCATGTGTTTTCATTGTTATTAAAAGTTTCGTCTTGGTTATTTATTATGGATAGTATGGTTACCTGAACTTTTATGCACTATAGGTTGAATTTAGTACCTCTTCCCTCTTACCATACTTTTCTTGCTCTATACTCTTGTTCTGTTTCCTGTGAATTCCTGTGACAACAAAATATCTTAATCATTACAGTTTTTAATTTTCTGGTGTCTAGTAGCTGAGTGATCTTTTAAAATGCAGGCCTGATCTATTTCTCAAAGTCATCCTGTGACTCTCAGGGGAAAATGGAAATCCTCTGATGGTCTATAATGCTTGATATGACTTGACTACTGTCTTGCAAATATCTCTTTTGTTTATACTTGTTAGCTTCTTTAATTTTCTTGAATACCCAAAATATTATATTTCTGGAATTTGTATTTAGATTTTTCATTTACTTAAAAATTCAAAGAAATTGAGGAGGGAAACTAAAATCAGAATATATTGTATTGATAAAAAAAAATCTGTTTTTTTTTTTTTTTTGGATTTTCGAGACAGGAAGTAGGAAAAAAATCCCTATCACTACTTTGTAGATTTAAAAATGATTCACTTTTATTTTTAGTTATGTGTACTTATGTGTCTCTGTGTGAATATGCTATATGTTTATGTTGGCTGTGTGTCACCCTGACACAGGTTCTTGAAATCAAATTTGGGTTCTCTAAAATGACAGCAAGATCTTTCACCTGCTGAGCCATCTCTCCAACCCATAAGAGTGGTCCTGAGGGACCATTTTCATGATCATCTATCAAGACAAGACAATACTACTGAGCAATTTCAGTGCATCTTGCATTTCAACTATTAAAATTTAGACATTAACTCGTGGTATTATTAATATCAGTATTTTGACATTTTCCCCTTTGCTGGATGGGACCTATGAAATTGACAGCAATGTTTATAATTTTGTATGTATTTTCAAGACCTAGACATTGTTAAATTTTCATCCAATAAAAAATAAAGATTTGCTGACTAGATTTAAAAAGATTAAACAATATACTGGAATATATATTCTTTAAAAGATTTAAAACAATATTTATTTCAGTTATAAGCCAAAGATATTAATAGTGTTTAAGTAAGAAATGACTGGGCTATACACAAAATACCATGACAAATGGATCCCACATAAATAACCAATGCATTACTTGATTTGATCTTAATAAATTGATTATCTAAGAAATTCTCAGTGAATGGTATAAGAGTAAAGATCTGTGAAATCAAATAAATTGGAGCCCAGATACTAGGTGCCTCATTGTGTCTGGTACTCTTCCTGAGTTATAGCTCAAGATACAGCTACTACATGTTCAGTGCATTTACAGGGCTCAGAACTGCTCAGTGCAAAGCTTCCCCTTCACACACCTTACATCATGTTAAATTATGTTTATTATTAATCTTGGAAAATAAGCTCAGAGTTACACCATTTACAGGTAACTCTTTCTCTTAGAGCATCTTTCCAGTATCCTACCTGTTTCCTCATGGTTTACTTAAGATTTCGGGAGAATGATGACATTGTAAGGTAATCATTACCATCACCATTAATGCCACCTGAGGCCAATACATATTTAAGTTGCTTTGTGGAAGAATTTTCCTAAATCATTTCTTTAGGTTTCATTATTTATGACACACAATATAGTAGCAATTATAAATATTCCTAGCTGTGAATACATAATACATATAAATTTTAAGTTTTCTGTCTTATAACTATTCATTATTTATTGAGGGAATATCATTTATCTTGAATCTCTGTATCTAGCACAGAGAATGGTGATTACCCGTATGTTGGTATTCAGTCATTGCACTAGCCCGCCCTTGGGTCCTCAACTGCAGCCACTAAGAACAGTCCCAGTGCACATATGATCATTATATCTAGGGGCTAGCACTGGCCTGCTCTTGAGGACCTGGAAGGAAACATCATGAGCTACAACCATTCCCTGTATGCACGTGATACATCCCCCACATGAAAGGCAACACCTGCTCCCCTTCTTTCTGCTGTGCCCAACTCCAGAGGCTGGCCTCTCTGTCTCCCCCCTCCCCCAATAAACCTCCCACATGAGTTCTGTTGTATGGTGTAACTTTCCTTCTTGCTGCTGTGCTGCAAAAAAACAAAAACAAAAACAAAACAAAACAAAAAAACCAAACCAAACCAAACAAAACAACAATGTCTACATATTTGCGTGAATCTTGGTTTTGGTTATGTTGACCTGGGTTTTAGCCTTAGCTTTGATATGATCATTACAAAATACAGTGCAACTTTCGCTCTTAACGTGCGAAGCAAGGATTTAACTGGAACAAAACTTTGTTTTATGAAATCCACTAAAATATTTGTCAAATGAGAAGCCTTTGATGATTTGATTTCTCTTTCCTGTCTGTGTGTTTAATTCAAATTGGATGAAAGACTGTCATGGATTTCTGCTACATAAGGAAATGTGATAAAAGACTTCTTGGCAAAATAGTCACAATTTTTCAATTTGCAAATTAAATTATGGTGGAGATTTGCTATCTTGCTCCCATTAACTTCTTGCCCTCGCTGGTTTCCTGAGCCACTGGGGATCAAATTTCTTGTGGTCCACTTAAAAAGACTATTGATCATCCCTCCTGCTTTGCCACCCTCACCTCTCATGGCTTGTGTCAAGGGGAAAGGGACTGTGAAGGGAAGATAACTGTCTCTACTTGTATTTACAGTAGATATATTGTAAAGGGAGGCAGTCATCTGGGCTTGGATGTACAAGGCTTGCTGATATTTGGGTTGTAAACTTCTGAGAATACTTATTCTAAAGTATTAGAAAACTAAGTGAATAGATTCGTTTTGGATTCATCCATATTCCCTAGGGTGAAATGGAGTAAAAGATGGATAAAATTAAATAGGTAATGACCTTTCTAATTTTTTTCTCAACTTCCATCATATTGCCACTCAAATTTAAAATTGTGTAGTTGATTTGTAAAATTTACGTCTCTCTGTGTGTAATTATATACTCAAAATATTATATACCTTGAAACCACAGAAACATTATGTGAAATATGAGCTAGTTAGCCATCAAAGTACATTTTTTCCTTTTATGTATATGTATTGTGTTTTTCCTGTCAATGTATTATGTTTGTTTTTGCAATGCCTAAATTTTTACTCCAAAATCACTTCTAGTTGTAAGCTGTGGAAGTTTGAGACCATCATAGTCTCAAATAAGTCTTTCCTTCTAATATTTATATCATCGAACCAGTGACCTTTTTGAGCAGAATGGCGGGAACTTCCAACCATATGCAAGGCCATTCCACTGTTCTGTTTGCAGTCCACTTACTTGCTGTTTAGCAAAAACAGATAAATTAACATCAAATGAAGCTCTGAGCAGTGATAGAGATAGTGCATTAAATAATTGTAGCCTAGCTTAGTTTTAACTCATTTTATTAAAACAGTAGCGGTGTGGGTTGCCTCACTTAGGATGGTATTTTCTAGTTCCATCCATTTGCCTGCAAAATTCAAGATGTCATTGTTTTTTTTTTCCCCACTGAGTATTACTCTAATGTGTAAATGTGCCACATTTTCATTATCCATTCTTCAGTTGAGGGGCATCTAGGTTGTTTTCAGGTTCTGGCTATTATCTCAGACCCAAAAAGATGAATATGGTATGTACTCACTCATGAGTGAATACTAGCCATAAACAAAGGACATTGAGCCCATAGTTCATGATCCTAGAGAAGCTAAGTAACAAGGCGAACCCTAAGAAAAACATATATAGATCCACCTGGAAAGTCAAAATAGACAAGATCACCTGACAAAATTGGGAATATAAGGGTAAGGGGAGAAAGGAGGGTGGGAGGGGAAGAGGAGAGGAGAAGGGGAGAGGTGAGGAGAACTTGAGGAAATGAGATAGTCAAGATGGAGGAAGGACAGAGATGAGAACAAAGAAAGATATCTTGATTGAGGGAGTCATTATGGGGTTAGCAAGAAAGCTGGCTCTAGAGAAATCCCAGGAATCCACAAGGATCATCCCAGCTCAAATCCTAAGCAATAGAGGAGAGGGTGCCTGAACTGGCCTTGCCCTGTAGTCAGACTTATGAATATCTTAAATATCACCGTAGAACCTTCATCTAGCAACTGATGGAAATAGAGGCAGAGACCTGCATTGGAGCACTGGGCTGAGCTCTCAAAGTCCAGTTGAAGAGTGGGAGGAATAAAAATATGAGCAAAGAGGTCAAGACCATGATGGGTAACCCACTAAAACAGTCTACCTGAGCTAATGGGAGTTCACCAACACCAGATGAACTGGAAAGTAACAAGCATAGAACCAAACTAGTCCCTCTGAATGTGGTTGACAGTTGCATGGCTGGGGCAGACTGAGGGCCACTGACAGTGGCACTAGGATTTATCTCTCCTGCTTGTACTGGCTGCTTGGGAACATATTCTCTTTGGATGGATATTTTGCTCAGTCTAGATATAGTAGAGAGGGCCGTGGGTCTTCCCCAAAGTAGTGTGCCTCACCCTCTCTGAAGTGTAGATAGGGGTGGGGTGGGGGAGTATGTGGAGGAAAAGGGAGGAAGGAAGGGAGTGAGACTTGGAATGGTATGTGTAATGAAAGAGATAGTTTGTTCTCTTTTTTGAAAAAATAAGAAAAAACAATAGATCTGTTTCTTGGGAGTAGCAGACATCATTCCTGAGAATGTGGTAATTGTTGTCTCAACCCCTGTGCTCCGGTGAATATGGAAGGTATAAGTGCTCATAATGAAGACATGGGCAGTGGGGAAAATCTGAATACACTTTAGGAAAACATGACTGATGTATCAGGAGTTCCTATTGTTTGATCTTATGTTTCTTTTAGCACTTTCTCTTTATTTTTGCCTATGTAGTATCTGCATTCTTTATATAACATGGGTAGTAGTAGTATATTAGTCAACTATTTTAAGGAAAATAAAATAAATAGTCATATTTATTTTAGTTGGGAAGCTTATAAGAGCAAAAAATTAAGATACATCCCAAAAGTCTGGAACTTTTCTTCCTTGTCGATGCACACAGATTTTTAAAGTGGTTTTCAGAATAGTTTCTCACGTGAAGCAACTTGTATTAGTATCTAAATGGGTTCAGATGGCCTTCAAGAATCCCTTTCAGTTGAGTTTCTCTTTTACTGTCATTGAAAGTTGTGCATGATATGATGAGATAATTTAGTCACTGACACAGGCATGTTTAGCTATCTTCATCAATTCTCCACATAGTCTTGAGCACAGCTGTTTCAAGGACACTGTAAGTAATCGACAGAAAGCTTGCACCTGGCTTTGGCGTTACTATTTAAATACTGGCTAAATCTTACTTAGACAAGAGATTTTTAAGAATGTCTTTTTGCCTGTTAAATTGAGGATTCAAGAACAAAAGGAAGCTTATGGATAAATAGACTGCTTTTGGTTTCAGGGCTGCCAGAAAGGAGAACAGGTAATGAGTGTGCAAAGCTCTCTTGATGTTAGTTGGGTTTGGTGGAATAGTGTATGTGAGTTAGCCTTCCCAAGGTATGCAGAGTGTAGACTCATCAATCCAGCTCTTAGCAGGATTAGAGATGGTCTTTTGGCTTCAAGTGATGTTTTAAGTTTTAAAAATCTGCTAACTTCTCTAGAGCCAAAATGTCAGGGTCAGAAGAAAGCACCCTTGCTTGTATTTTCTTTTTAATTTTATTTTTTAAATTCATTTTACATAACAATCACAGTTCCTCCTCCCTTCCCCCTCCCCTACATTTCCCCTATCCACCCACCCACCCCAACCCATTCTTCATCAACACGTCTCAAAGGGTAAAACTCTCAACTGTCTCTTGTTCACTCTCTCGTGGTCCTGACTTCCATGCTCATGTTCTCCCTCTTTTCTGCTCCTCATTGGGACTTTGGGAGCTTAGTCTGATGCTCCAGTGTGGGTCTCTGTCTCTATCTCCATCCATCGATAGATGAAGGTTCTATGGTGATATGCAAGATATTCATCAGTATGGCTATAGGATAGGGTCATTTCAGGTTCCCTATCCTCAGCTGCCCAAGGAACTAACTGGGGACAAACTTCTCATTGGGAGTTAACAAAGCTTGGCATATTAAATTGAGGCAGGAACAAGCCTCTGGCTTGCATCAAGGCTGAACAAGGCATCCCACCATAGGAAAAGAACTCTAAAAAGCCAGCTCATGTGCCCTTACTTCTGATTCGACCTCCATGTGAGTGTAAAGAAAACTTGCCCAAAGTAGCGACAGAAGAGTGATTGTTTTTAGTTTCTATCGAAAGGAGTCAGTTTACAAGTAGAAAATAGAAAATCTTTTGAGACAGTTTCTTAAAATTATTTATATCTTATGTTTATAGATGTTATGCCTGCATACATGTATATCTCATGCATGCTTGGTGCCCTTGGCCACCAGAGAGGACATTGGATCTCTTGAAATCAGAGGTACAGTTTTGAGCCACCATGTGGGTAATACAAATTGAACAGCCACTTCTCATACCTGCTGAGCCATTTTTCCATCCCTGGCATTGTCTTTTGATTTGTGGATTCTGTCATGCTTTAGAAAAGTCACATTAAATAATATGCCACCTTTCCAGCGACCTGGATACTGAAATGTAAAGGAAAGTGACTTTGTCATAGCTCTGCACATCGCCAGCACTCTACAGAGTGTGTGGCTCGTAGATGTACTCAGCACTAAATGGCTCGGCAAATGAATGCATGCGCAGAGTGAAGACTGCTTGACGTTAAGTTCCTCTAAATTCCACACGTGACTAAGATTAGCTTTTTGTCCTATAAGAGCGAAGAGCAATGCATGTACTCGCTAACTGAAGTTCTTTTTATTGCCAACTTTTTAATTAATTGAAATCAGCATGACTCCTTGTCCCCTAATACCTTGCACAACTGTTGGCACATTATAGTGCTAATTACTTGTATGACTGACTGGACACCTGTACATTTCTATTCCCTATACTCCAAATCTTGCCTCATCATGTCTATTGGAGTTCCACATTTTCTGTGAAGCTTACCCGGTCGCATTCTTTAACTCAAGAGTCTCCCTTGAACCTTGGTGCATATCACTTTCACCATTTATTTGAGTCTACATTTTTTATTAGCTTCTATAAATGACAGTGACTTCCCTTTATCTGCTTCTGAGGTTTATCAGAAAGGAAGAATTAAAAAGATACTGTGTGAACTCTTTTGGAATATACTCATTACATTGAAAAGAGTGAAGATACTGTACACTGTTTCAACAGTGTGAGTGCAATTAGACCAAACTTCCCTCGGACTGGCATGTCAGGGAATTGGAGCTGCCATTCTGAGCCTTGCTTTTCCAGAGCTCCTCTCCTATGTTCAATTTAAGATCTCCAGATACATTTATTGACTCTAAATAGTTTGCTAATATAGCTTATTGAAATTGATCTGTAAAGCCTATTACTTCATCACATCAAAGGACCAGATTTCTCTTAATATTGCTGCTATTGCTGATGCAAAGTTCAATGTCAGGGTCTTTGATCATCCTTAAAATTACCATGGCAAGCAGAAAACATGGCTATCGCTGATTTCATAATTGTTTTTCATATCTAGAGAGAGAAGACACATTTTCCTCCCACATGACCATGTAGTGCAATTGCTTTACACCAAAGGCAAGATTTTACTTTCAAAAATAGTAATAGAGACGGACTCAGTGCACACATCTAGCTGTTTGCCCCATGGTCCACCAAGGTGGCTGTATCTAGAGTTGCCACCATTTCTCTGTATGATATTCCAGAGTTTGAGTTTGTATCTTAATTATCAAGTAATTACATAGTAATATTTTGTTTTCTTTTGCTTTTTATCTGATACTACATGGTTTTCCCTTGATTTTATTCCAGCTGGATTTAAATTAACATCTAAGATCTCATGGAGACAATTTTTTTCTTTTAGAAAGCATCATGAACCTCCATAAGTTTATAGAGTAGCTGGATTTGTGGGAGAGGAGCGCTCCCTAGTTACCCTAACTACCTATGCTTTAAGGCTTAGACATAGATCTTTAAAAAGAAACCTGCAGTGCTTTGTGTGACTTCTGGTTGCTTTGTGTTGTATACTGTGGTGTCATTTATTTTGCTATTCTGATATCATGATTCTCTACATAAAAACCAATAT
Organism: Neodon shergylaensis; assembly: GCA_025134845.1. Classification (NCBI taxonomy): domain Eukaryota; kingdom Metazoa; phylum Chordata; class Mammalia; order Rodentia; family Cricetidae; genus Neodon; species Neodon shergylaensis. Next base: position 18,968,417 of record JABTXL010005620.1, on the reverse strand, counting down.
TGCCACGACGAACACATTGAACGCTTAAAATGATAATGTGCTTTATTGAGCACATAGCTACTCTGGCACTAAAAATGAAAACAATTCCAAAGTCCAAAAATAACTAATATGTTTGGTATACACATTCACTTGTATATTATATTGACATTACAATTAAGATCATGGAAGCTGTTGAGATGGCTCAGCATTTATAGGCACTGTTGAGATGAAATGATCTCTGGAAGCCAATGAAGGTGGTAGGTTATGAAAGCTATACAATTACATTAAAATACATATAAATTACTAAGTAATAGAAATGGAGCATCATAAATTTATGTGTTCCACTACACATTCTAAAACACATTGTATGGTCACTTGCGTTTTGGAAGGGCATATAGTCCATTACTGGAAAGTCTTAGATAATCAAATGCTGTGTCCAGAGAACGGTGCAATACAGTTTTTTGCTTTTCACCTCAAGTCACTGTTAGGTCCATTATGAGTCCATTTGGATGCAATTCAAAAAGTATCTTCTGTCTGGGGTTTTCTCTTGTCTCTCTCCTTTAATGTCCCTTTGTCTTTATTTTCAGATATTCTTACAGGGTTATATTTCTCTTTCCTCCTGGCTCTGGTCCTTAGGTTCCATTTAGTCTCCCCCCATCTCTGTGTGTGTGTGTGTGTGTATGTGTGACATTTCAGGCATGTTTCATGAATAAGCACCTGGAAGGTGAACAAGTTTTCCAAATACTAAGATGATCCTGAGAAGGTGTATTAAATTTTTTCTATCTCCCTTCAGCTTTGCTTACGAGGCATAGATCTCTAGTGGTGAGCTGTTTGCGTTTCTCCAAGACTGACTAAAACAAAAAGGAAGTTTTGTCATCCCACATTTACTAAGACTGGACCAGAAAGGAAACTTACCAATGGATTTATGGTATGTCTGCTAGCATAGCAAATTGTACTTAACTTTAATTTCTCAAACAATTTGTGAAATACATCACAATTATATGATAGGAAAATACACAATAAGAAAAATACTTAAAATCCAAAGGTTGCATGAATTCTTACTGAGATGTAAGTTGAATTCCACATTGGTGAAATGAGGTCTTCAAGAACAAAGAGCATGTGTTTAGCTGAATCAGGCCATCATCCACATTTTGAAGGGAGAGGGTCTGGAGCAGTGGCTTTGTCATTGGGGCACCTGTTGCTCCCACAGAAGAGCCTAGTTTGAGTCCTAGTACACACATGGCAGCTCAGAACCATCCACAGTTCCTTCCAGGGGATCTGATGGCATTCAGGTTTCTATGGGCACCAGACATACATTGGTATAGAGACATTCATTCAGGCAAATGTTAATACACATAAAAATATTTCACAGGGAACCACTTGAGGAAGACAGGAAGTACAGACTTATTTCTGCTTCTTAAACATCTCCGCCATTTTCTTGTTCAGTACATGGAACTGGTCTTTCACGCCTGTCACCTCAGTCATCCTTTCTAAAATGGCAGCATCTGATGGCAGTGGGGCTCAGATGCCACATGTAAAGTCTGAGGAATGATGCTGTCAAACAATATATTACCAGCAAGTGCCATTCCCCTCTCTTTTCGGTCCCTCGATTTCTGCTTCAGAGCCCTGGCACATCATCTCTTGGGTTAGAGTACTATGCTTTGTTGGCGGTAATTGATAAATCCAGACAATAGTAATATATAAAACTTTGATAGAAAATTCCAACTCACGAATCCAAAGTTCCCGCGCAGCACAGGAAACCGGAAACAAGGGAGGAAGCGCAGAGAGCTTGCAGCTTCTGCACTCTCCATTTATCAGTAAAACTTTGCCCCAGGCAACCCCGCCCAAAATGGGCGGGGCCTATCACTACATCTCCCCCTTTTTGTCTAAATAAGACAGAACTAAACCAAATATAACTATAAACAATAATAACAAATAATGAATATAACAAACAATATTGAGAACAAAAGTTTTACCAGACATTCTATCTAAAGGAGTCTAAATAATGTAGCAAGTAATTACAATTATATAATCTTCAACTCCGTCAAAGATCTGAGAAGGGAATAAATATTACTTAACAAATGAGAGATATCCAAAATGTGCCATAAATGACAGAGACAACTGACTACCTGGGCAATCACCCAAATTCTCATTCGCAATGTTGAGTCAACCAACTTTGGCTAAGGCCTAATATAACTGACATACCAATATCAAATGCAAGGAACTTTCTTAGAATTATCCTACCCTGTCTTGGCAAGATAAGACAATCCTGTTTCATATCTTTGTCAGTAGATGAGGTATGGGCTTTTCTTAACCCAAAAGGCCAGTTCTGCCAAGAAGACAAGCTCCCAGTGGAGTGTCTTGGTGCTCAACTTTCTCTCGGGAGTAGAGTGGTGTTGCCAGGAGTAATTGTGTCTCGTCGGCACAGAATTCTAGGTTAGATTAAAGGCCATTTTCTACAGCTCTTTAAAGAGGCTGAAGATTATACTATCTATACTAAATATAATCTCTCTGTAACTAGGAAACCTGAATAACCTAAGAATAAACATGACAAACATATAATTCTCAATACCTATCTAACTTGAAGACTAAGAGAATAAACAACGGTGCAATATATGAAGACAGTGATCTTCATCTGTAAACAATGTCATTACATATCAAATGTAAACAATGTTCTTACATAAATAGTATCAGAGGTAGAAATGTACATTGTGATATGGTAGATGTATCAATACAATATAAGCATACTCTTATACAAAATTAGAGGTAGGAACACTCACATACAATATTCAATATATCAATATACAGGAAACAGTACCAATACAATTTTCTAACAACAGTAACTCACAAATACCAATCATCCTATCAAACCAGTTAATCCCCCCCTTTTTTTTTTTAACATACCCCTAAATCCATAAAACATCTCCCCATCCCCTCAACCCCAAACCAACCATTAAAAGATGGCCCTAACCCTGAGGGCAATTCTGTTGGGAGAGGGGACGTCGTCCTCTAAGATTGCTTCAAGCTGACATGGGGGCGACGTTCTTCTTAGGGGCTCCTGTGAAAGCAAATGATGGTAAAATTCCCAAATTAACCTTTGATCCAAAAAAATTGTAACTAGTCTCCGTGCGTTTTGAGAAGGTCTGGCCAGAGTGTTATCAAAAATGTGCACCATTCGAAATTGTCTCGTGCAGTTGGTACCAAAAAACAAGTCTAATATTAGCGCTTAAAAAAAAGAAGAAAGAAAAAAAATAATAATAATCATGACGTCATAAAAACCAGATTGAGTTGATGTTGTGGGGCCCCATCTTCATCCTATAAACTTCAAAGATTACTGTAGGAGAATTTGTTGCTTGTTATGGGAAATTTAAACATTGACAACAAGGACACATACTGACATATAAAGAAAGACACAGATATGAGGAAAAGCAAAGAAAGTTCATCAAGTATACAATTATTCTTATTCTGTCCCATTTCATGGCTCCTGATTTGAGACAGAAACTCTGAGATATCTCTTATTAACAGGCTTGGAATTGAAGAGGGACTGAGCCATAGACCAACTCCAAAACCAGCTCTACATATTCATAAAGAAGTGTTCGATAAAACATATAAATATATATATAAAATCAATACTTACTGATCCTTAGTGGGTTGTAACTATTTTCCATCCATCAATAATTAAATATTCAGGGTCTCTTTAATTCTTTGAAGACCAATATTTTCCTGTGGAGATAAGAAAAGAACCCTGCCCCCAACCTATTTGCATTTCTTACCATCAGTATGTTCGCCATCTTTGTGAATGAATCGTTATTTATCTTTTCCAAATGGCTTCTCTTCTTCATACCGAACCTTTATTAGTTTTGACGGTATCCATAATTTTTCCTCACCTGTGGAGATAAGAGCAAAACCCCTTCCCCAACGCAGCACATCTCCTGGCTTCCATTGTGAGGTCAGTACATCCTTGTAATAAACTGGTTGATTTAGTTCAGTAGACTTTTCCATTATCCAATGTCTTTCTGCAGCCGTTGTTCCCTTCTCGTTAGCGTTAAGAAAATTCAAGGTTAACAAAGCATTATGTAACCTATTTCTAGGGGTGTTTTCCACCCCTTTCTGTTTGTTCAACATATCCTTTATAGTTCTATTTGATCTTTCTATGACTGCTTGGCCTGTAGGATTGTATGGTATACCAGTAACATGCTTGATATTGTAATAGTCAAAAAACCGTTTCATTTTCCTAGAGACATAAGCAGGACCATTATCTGTCTTTATTTGTGTAGGTATACCCATGATAGCCATGACTTCTAATAAATGAGTGATTATTGAATCAGCTTTTTCTGAACTTAAAGCAGTTGCCCACTGAAAGCCTGAATAAGTGTCAATGGTGTGATGAACATATTTCAATTTGCCAAATTCTGTAAAGTGGAACACATCCATCTGCCAGATTTCATTCCTATGGGTGCCCTTTGGATTAGCCCCTGCAGGCAGTGGCGTTTGGTTATAGAAAGAGCAAGTAGGGCATTTCTTTACAATCTCCTTAGCTTGTTGCCATGTAATAAAAAACTCTTTCTTCAAACCTTTGCTATTAACATGATGTTTTTTTATGAAATTCAGAGGCTTGAAGCACACTACCAATCAATAATTGATCAATATCTGCATTACCTTGTGCTAGAGGACCTGGCAGACCCGTATGGGATCGGATGTGTGTTATGTACATAGGGCAAAGCCTGTTCCTGATCAATTCTTGAACCTGGATAAACAATGAGGTTAGTTCTGTATCATCAGGTATAAATTCAGCAGTTTCAATATGTAAAATAACTCTTTCTGCATATTGTGAATCAGTAACTATATTAATAGGCTCTTTAAAATCCCTTAGCACCATAAGAATGGCATATAATTCTGCCTTCTGAACAGAATCATAAGGACTTTGTTCCACCTTACCCAAGTCTTCTGATTTGTAACCTGCTTTCCCTGTTTTATTGGCATCAGTATAGAATGTACGGGCTCCAGTTATTGGAGCATCACGGACAATTCGAGGAAGGATCCAAGAAGTTCTTTTTATGAAGTTAAGCCTCTTGCTTTTTGGATAGTTGTTATTAATGTCTCCCAAAAAATTAGCACAAGCTCTTTGCCATGGTTCATTATCTTCCCATAATTTCTTTAGTTCCTCAGCGGTGAAAGGCACTATAATTTCTGCCGGGTCTATGCCTGCTAGCTGACGAAGTCTCAGCTTGCCTTTTATAATCAACTCAGAGACTTTTTCCACATAAGTTTTCAGTTTCTTACTTGGTTTATGTGGTAAAAAGATCCATTCCAGGATAATATCATCTCTTTGCATTAAAATTCCTGTAGGAGAAATTTTTGATGGTAATATGACGAGAATACAATCGAGCTCTGGATTCACCCTGTCCACATGTGCCTGTTGTAATTTTTCCTCAATCATCGACAGTTCCTTTTCTGCTTCAGCTGTTAATTCTCTGGGACTGTTTAAATCTTTATCACCTTCCAAGGTTTTGTTCAAATGAATTATTAGATCAGGTGTTATCCCAATAGCTGGTCGTAGACTGGAAATGTCTCCTAACAGTCTTTGGAAGTCATTAAGAGTCCGTAGGCGATCTCTCCTAATTTGTGCCTTTTGTGTCTTAATTTTTTGCAAACCTATTTTATAACCTAAATAATTGACAGAATCTCCCTTCTGTATCTTTTCAGGAGCAATTTGCAATCCCCATTTAGGTAAAAGTATCTTTATTTCTTCAAACAGTCTGTTCAAGGTATCCATGTTTGGATCAGATAACAAGATGTCGTCCATGTAATGGTATACAATAGAGCTGGGAAATTTCTTGCGTATTATTTGCAATGGTTGATTCACAAAATATTGGCACAAGGAGGGGCTATTTAACATACCCTGGGGGAGGACGGTCCAGTGGTACCTCCTGGAAGGTTGAGAATTGTTGTAAGTAGGCACTGTGAAGGCAAATTTTTCTCTATCTTCTTTTTGTAAAGGTATAGTGAAAAAACAATCCTTTAAATCAATAACTATAAGAGGCCATCCTTTCGGTAATAAAGAGGGCAAAGGGATTCCAGATTGTAGAGGGCCCATAGGTTGAATAACCTTGTTGATAGCTCTGAGATCTGTCACCATTCTCCATTTACCTGATTTTTTCTTAACCACAAATACAGGAGAATTCCAAGGGCTGGTAGATTCTTCTATATGTCCAGCATCTAATTGCTCTTGTACCAGCTGTTCTAAAGCCTGTAACTTTTCCTCAGCTAGAGGCCATTGCTTCGTCCATATTGGTTTCTCAGTCAACCATTTTAGAGGCAAAGCTGTTGGTATTTCTGAAGGGACTTCAATTGCTTGTTCTTGTATGGCCTGAATGGCCGGTTTTTTCCATTTGTAATGTCTTTTAATATTATTTTCAGAAATATAGGCTCTAGAAGTAGCGGGAATGTTAATTTGGGTATTCCATTGTTGTAATAGGTCACGACCCCATAAATTCATTGCAATATTGGCTACATATGGTCTTAATTTTCCTATTTGTCCCTCAGGCCCTATACATTCAACCCATCTCGTGCTCTGTCTCACTCGAGATAGAGTTCCAATTCCCAGGAGCTGAACATTTACATTCTGTAGAGGCCAATACGGATGCCAAGATTCTGGGGTAATAATACTTACATCAGCACCTGTGTCCAGCAGGCCAGTAATAAAAACGCCATTTACACATACTCTCAGCTTAGGTCTTTGATCATTTATAGAAGTTTGCCAAAACACACGTAACTCATCTTTCTGATCATTATTGTTTGTAACAGTAGGCATGGGGTTTCCTAATTGTCCTGACAAGGCATGTTCTCTGCAGAAACTGGAAATGACTGAATCATGTTTGCCATGGGGGCCTGTGAGGCCCCCCCCTCTCACGTTTCCCGTCTGTATTAGGTTACCTTGTCTATCCCTCGTAGATCTGCATTCGTTCGTCCAATGTCTGCCCTTTCCACACCTTCTACATAAACCTGAAGGCTGAGTCCTCCTATTTCTGTTATTTCTAGAAGATGCATTATTATTATTTCTGAAAATCCGTTGTTTACAATTCCTTTTCATATGACCCATTTTGCCACAATTAAAACATTTGGTATTCTGGTGTCTCCTTTTTCCATTGGAAATTGCTTCTTCTACCCATGCTTCAGTGCCATAATCATATGTTTCAACATCCAGTGTATGTAAGACCCATTCTTCCAAGGGTGCTGATCTGAGCTTCAAAGGCCCCAAAATCTTTTTGCATTCCACGTTTGAATTTTCATAAGCCAAAGACTCAATCAAAACGCGTCTTGCGTCTGGGTCAGGTATCCCTATTTGCACAGCCTTAGTAAGTCTTTGTAAAAAATCACTAAAGGGTTCTCTCTGACCTTGTTTAATGGTGACAAATGATTCCATTTTCTGTCCTGGGTCTTGTACCCTGTCCCAAGCACTTAAGGCTGCTGTAGTGCACAGGAAGAGTGTGTTTTCATCCAAATTAGCTTGTTCTTGAGGGTCAGAAAAGAGTCCTTCACCTAGAATTTTATCTATGGAAATGTCATTTCCCTTTGCCTTTTCTAGCTGTTCTAAACGTTTAGCCTCTTGCCTGAATAAGCATTTCCATTTTAACTGCGGCCCACTTTCAAGGACTGCAGAACTCAGCTGTAGCCAGTCTGAAGGGGTGGCTCTGCTTATCGATGCCCAAGATTTTAACATCTCTTTAACAAAGGAGGCATGCATCCCAAAAGACATGATAGCCTGTTTAATTTCCTTGAGATCATTCATACGGACAGGCTCCCATGTATCTTCCTTGATGATCGTAGGGTTTTTGGAACCAATCACCTTCTCTGTGGTTATTACCGGAAAAGCAGCTGTAGGTATAGTTTTGTAGAAATTGTCCCGGAAGGATTTACCCACAGGTGTAGTTAAAGTTTGCCTTTCTACTGTATGTTCTTCTTCATCAGAATTTAGAAATTCCTCAATCTTTTCGATTCTATTCACCATTGCCTTCTGCAATGTATGTATCTCCTGTCCAGAATTATGTTCTAAAGCCTTCATTGAGGATTCTAAAGTATGAAGTTTGTCCATTAGAGATAAGTTCTCATCTTTGGACATAATTTTTATGGCATAAACCGTGCCTTCTTGTATTGACAATCTTTCCGCCAGTCTGTCATAAGTTTTAGACAAAATTCGATTGTCACATTCAACAGTTTTGATTTTCTCAGTTAATGTTTCAATCCCTTCAGAAAGTGACTGTTGGAATTTACGATTCAAATCAGCTGACCCTTCTTCCATATTAATGAATTTCTCCTTAAAATCAGCCTGAACCTTTTCTAAATTTGTCAACAGAGTCTTGTTAAAGAAAGATCTGTTCTCTTCCTGTAGAACTTTAAGCTGATTCTTGAGAAGATCATTGTCATGCTTAATAGTTTTTAGACATTCAACCTCTGCCTTAAGAATCCTGGATTCGTCTCTTAAAGATTCCATCATAGTTTTGTTGTAAAACCAGCTAAAACCAAGGAAAACTACTACTCCCAGAAATATCCATAGATGTGGGATGTTAGACACCTCTTGTAAGATTTCCCACATGGCACATTCAAAAAGGTTGTTAAAGTTCTGAACTGTGATATTCTCAGACATTTTTATTTTTTTAAGAAAAAAAATTTTTTACCTGCAATGACTGGTTCCTACCAGTGGTGGCGGAAGAGTCTACTTGAGTCCTCGTGGAGAGGCTGTAAGAAAGAACTCAAAACCAAAATTTATTGTTCTGCCTGAGGAGTTGCGGGAGGGGTCACCTTGAATCAAACCAACTCTGCCGCTGTGGCGGTTTGTGTTGCAAACCGCAGGCAGGCAGGCAGGAAGGGGTTAAAAGGCTGTGAGCCTGAGAGCACTAGCAGCGAGTGGGTGAGCGGGCGAGCGGGGCCCCGTGGGGGAGGGAGGAGACTGCAGGGGCTACCGTCGCTCCGGGAGAGCGTCAAGGCTGGTCGGCGGCAGCTCTGGGGGCGGCAAACAAGACCTAGCGACCCTGACCGGAGCGCGCTGGGAGAGGCTGTCTCTGCCTCCTTCAGCAAATCCTACCGGCGTGCGCCACCACAACCGGCGATTGCTCTGGCGAGCGGGTGCTGGGTGCAAGCCAAGGACACAGTGCCGGCGCGGGCTGGAGTCCTGCCTGTGCAATCCTCGGTGCTCTTAGTGAGAGAGTGGCCGCACAGGCGGGGCTGAATGGGAAAATCACACCCGGGGAGAGGGCTAGCAGGCGCGGCTAGCTCAGTGGGGGGAGGCAGGTAGCCGACTGCTGCGGACAGCTTTGGGCGCGGCGAGCTACCTGCAGGGGCGTGGGCAGATATGCCCCACGTGGGAGCGCCAAGTGTTGGCGGTAATTGATAAATCCAGACAATAGTAATATATAAAACTTTAATAGAAAATTCCAACTCACGAATCCAAAGTTCCCGCGCAGCACAGGAAACCGGAAACAAGGGAGGAAGCGCAGAGAGCTTGCAGCTTCTGCGCTCTCCATTTATCAGTAGAAACTTTGCCCCAGGCAACCCCGCCCAAAATGGGCGGGGCCTATCACTACAATGCTTTATTATGGTTACACATTTTCCTAGTGTTAGGGTCTGAATTATTTTCCAAAAAGTATATGTTAAAACCATCTCAGGACCCTGAACCTTGGACTTTGACTTTGGGGACAGAACCCTTAAATAGATGATAAAATTAAAACAGGGCCACCTAGATGTTCCCAGGCCAGTCTGGTTGCTGTCCATATGGAAGGAGGAAGAGTTTGTATAGAGAAGAGGCTCTGTGAGGACACAGGGTGTAGGCTTGTGTTAGTTCTTACTAAAGGGCCAAAGGAAGAATAACATTTGGAGAAGAGGGGTTGAACCTTAATCTTCAAGATGCTCAAACTCATAACTCAGAAAAAGTTGGAGAGGCCACCCTTACTAAAAATAACATGCTTTTGAATGGAAAAGGTGACAAAGTTTAAACTGAAAAATGTATTCACTTGTAGGACTCAGAGGGATTGAGAGCAGTAGGAGAACAAAGCTCACCGAATCAAATAAGCAGAGCTCATAGGGGCCTACAAAGACTGAAGTGGCAATCATGGTGCTTGAAGAGGTCTGGGCTAGACCTCGGCATATATATCATAGTTGTGCAGCTTATTGTTCTTATGGGACACCTACCAGTAGGAGTTCAGCTGTCTCTGACTTTTCACTTGCTCTTGGGACCACTTTCCTCTTACTGGGTAGCCTCACCTGGCCTTGATATGAGTGTTTGTGCCTAGTCTTATGGTATCTTGTTATGCCATATTCTGCTGATATCCCTGAGAGTCCTGCATTTTTTGCAAAAGAAACTGAAGAGAAGTGGATGGGGTGGTGGTGAAGCGGAAAGCTGGGAGCAGTGGAGGGAGAAAGAACTGTGGTCAGGATATATTGAAAACAAAAGACTAAGAAAATAAAATAAAAAATTGAAGACAGAAAGATGTTTTCCAGTTAGACACAAGTAGTGACTATGAAAAGGGAGAACTGGCTGAACTTTCAGACCTAGCTGTGGGGAAGGGTGGAGGGGCGAGTGATGCTAAAGCGACTGAGAAGAAAGCCAGAGTTATGTATGCTCTCAATGACATAAGAGCTGCTGTTGAAGAAGGCATTGCTCCTGGAGTGGGCTGCACTCCACTTCAGTGCATCCCAGCCTTGGCTTTGGTAAAGCTAGCTAATGAAGATCAGAACGTAAGTATAGAAATTATTAAAAGAACATTCAAAATTTCTGCAATGATTATTGTTAAGAATAATAATAATCAAAGGGTCTTTGATAGCTGAGTAAATTCTGCAAAGTTCCTTAGAAATTGTTTATGATGCTCTGCTGGAGACTTTGTAAATATGGTGGAAAAAGAGTCATTGATTCAATGAAGGCTGTAAGAACTACCTTACCGGATGCTATTGGGGAGGCCTTCTTGTTAACTACCACAGAAAGTTTAGTGACAGAAATTCCTACAGAAGAGAAGAACCCCAAGATGGAAGTAATGGGTGGAATGGGAAGAAGTATGGGAGATAACGTGTTCTCATTCCTAGTGATGAGATGCCAATCCAGGTCCCTCACTGATAACTTCAGAGAATTCACCTAAAAAAAAAAAAGAACTAAGAAAAGGCTGACTGGTTGGTCAGTTATAACCATCAGTTACTTGTTCCCATTGACAATATATAATGGTTTATTGTTATTATTCTCCATGACTTCAAATGATAATTTTGTATTTTTGGGTTAAGACATTTGTACATTCCTGATACTGGGAGCAAGAGCTATATACCAGGTCCTGTTTGAGCTTATGTCACTGAGGTATTTCTACTATTTTGTTTCAGTCAGGATTGTAGCACTGGCATCCCCAAACGAGATGTTCAGAAGCACCCTTTCTGTGGAAATAAAGAATAATTTTTTATAGAAAGTAGAGAAATATCCAATTATGTGACAACCTGTGTGTAATAAAGTTTTTTATAAAGTTAAAAATAAAAATACAATAGCTTGATTCAATGAGTCCAATTCTAAATAAAATCTTCATTTGGCAGCAGGGGCTAATCCACTTGAAGGAAAGCCTTGTGGCATTAACCTCTGCTGTGGTAGCAGGTGAACATGGGCTTTGATGAATTTCAGAGTTCACCAAATATTTCACATTTGCTTTTCATCTCCCACAGAAGCCCAGCTGTTGAGGCTACAGACAAGAATACGGTGATAATGAGCATTATCAACGTTACTTTTTTTTTCTTTCTGCAAATCGTGTCTAGAGCTATCTTTTTTTGTGAAGTCATAGAAATAAACACAATTAAGAGCCCAAAGATTATTGCTTATTGCTTGTCCAGACATAGGAAGAGAAAATTAGATCTTGAAATGTAATTTTTGAAATTAAGATTAATGATGATGAATATCTGAGTCCCTCATATACCAATGACCTCATGTTGTTTGAGACTATGTGTGGGGGCTTCTAGCTATCTTTGCCACTAATGAATATGACTGAGTTATTTTCAATGTAGTCAGGCTACAAGGCCCACTTGTCTGTGTTGAAAGTTTGCCTTCTGTTTTTCAGAGGATCAAAAGCGGGCATCTGTGAAAGAAAAAGTCAGCTGATTTTTTTCTCCCGACTTTTAAAAATTGCATTAGATTCTCATTTCTGGATTATGGAAATATGAGATAAAATGAGTTATCCTAGTTAATTTATGGAAGGGACTTCAAGAGATGGAAACATTTCACAAGGTTTTCAGTATGTCCCAAGTCTAAAAGCTTTAAGGCAAATTTAGTGATGAAGGAGAAATGTGCTGAGTAGTTAAGGATATGTTTATTACTGGGAAAAATACAGGAAGGTGCTTAAGGAATTTGCACAGCTCCTTCCTTGTGAGCAGCCATGGTCTACTCATGTCCCCTCAGCCATGTGTATACACACATCTGCCAATAGGCAAGGGATGCTTCCTATCATCTCATTATCAGAACTTCTTGAATAGTTTTTGGGTGTTAATTAAAACCCATGAGCCTTACTTACACAGCTATAAGTAAAAGGTATTAAATAATCTTCAACATGTCATCCAGTGCCAACAGTCTATAATTCTTCTGCGCCTGTCAATACAAAATTCATTGGAGGCAAATATGAAAACATTCAGGGAGGCTGTTGTTCATGCTGGGCCTGCAGGACTCCTAAGCTAGCTTCTTCATAAAGGGTGGCGATTGTCTCATCAGTCCAAACTCCAAGATGAGTCTGAGCTCCAAGAGACCAAGCGTCTCCAGAATGAAGAGACATGGAATAAAACTGGTGCATCGAGAAACTGATGAACATTTCCAGGGCTGCCTTTGATTTATAGACTCCATTGTCTTAGAACCTGACTATAATTTTTGAAATCAGAGACTAGAGAGTTGGAGAAACCACCACATCTCCTTGCTGGATCAAAACCAGTGAACTGGAACAACAGTAGCATCTTTAAATAAGTTTGTTACTTTCCCTTTGAACACAAAAGAATATGCTTTGTTTCACCCCTTTTCCCCTTCCTTCTATGTTCTTTCTTCTCATCAGAATCCACTGCCCATAGGGATAGTGAGCACTCAGAAAGTAAATATCACAAGGGTGAGTCACTATGCTTCTTTTGTGTCCCTTAGACCTCCCTCAGCAATAACACCCATTAAAAAAATTCGTTTAATGAGCGAATAAGTGAATGATTGAACTTGTAAATGCTGAGATTTATAACCACAGTTATAATGGTATGTGTCTCAGTTCTCATTAGTCAAGGTAAAAGAGCTCAAGAAGGAGGGAATGATGTGTATATTTATGCATATTTATAATTCATCAAGAGAGACAGAGTTATTTTTACTTTATCCCAAAATAAAAGCTTTGCATATCTCATTATTCTCTTGATCAGGTTCAAGGTAGGATAGCTAAGAGAAAGACAAAATTAAAAATGTTTAAATTTATAGGTATTCCTTTAAAAACCGTTTGGTTAGTTTTAGCAGAAAGACTCTTTTAACCATTACTAGTGTAGAGAAGAGAAATTGGAATTACCATGGAGTGTGGTTTGCTTTGGACATGGCTGTTTCAGCTAGTGGCTTAATTTTGATTTTCCCCTTGTCCCCCAGGTAATGATGCCAGCGTTTATCTGAGCTTGGTATACCCTTTCTGTAACTTTGAAATCTGAGGCAACCGAAAAGCTATGCAGTAAGCCTCATCAGAATGGGAACAGCCTCACTTTCTGCCTCCACAGAGATCTAGAGAAAATCAGCTACCTAATGGGGCTCTTTCTCTACCTCCTGCCCTTCTTAAAAATAGAGGTTGCAGAATTTCATTATGAATCAGTTTGCTTCACTCCTCACCTTTCTGTGGTCTGAGAAATCAAAGGTCATTCTTTCAGTGTTCACTCTTGGGGTTCCCATCCTTACTCATGTCTTCAACTGCCACCTCTATGCAGCAATCTCCCCAAATCTATATTTCAATTCAACCTTCTCTGCCCTTGCCAGCATCTTGAATCCTAATTGAAGAAAGTTTAGTTAAAAAATTTTGTTTATTTTTATCCTTGGCGTTGTATATTTTTATAGCAGAAAGTCACATAACATATATAATCCCGCTAGTCTCAAATAGGACATTTAAATATTTAGTGGATTCTTATATTTTCTTATATATTTCCCCCTAGCAGTTGTTGCATTGGACTGAGTTTTCTTTTTCTTTTTTTGTTTTGTTTTTTGTTTCCCTGAGAGTAATATAGAGTGATAGAGTGTTAGAATAATTTTCTGGCTGCCAATTTTATTTTCTAAATAAAAATACAGTGTAAGGATGGCATGCGCATTATTTTCATGAGCCCACAGAGTGAATTTTAAGAGATTTCTTCCTCTTTGAACGAGACTCTGAAGAGAACTGGTAGAAGCATGAAGATATCTGCATCTTCAAGGCTCTAATTACAGGGTTCCAACTGTCAGCTGTAAGACAGAGACGGTGCATGGAAAAGGATAATATCAAACACAAGGGCTAGCTCTTTAATAAAACTCTTCCATAATACATTCAAAGATTTTATCTAAAGAGCATGTTTTTGATCAAGGATGTAAAGACACCATTTATACATCTCAGAAATTCTTAAATTTTTAAGTATATCTCAGAAATTCTAAACTTCCATGACCTACAACTTAGTCAATTCCAGTTCTACACCAGTTTACTGACATCTTCTTTGATTTAAGCAGATCTCAGTTTAAAATGAAATTGAAGTATATATGATATATCTCATAGCCACTCATCAATCTATGTTATAAAACATTTGAAAGATATATTATCCTTGGAGTAAGAGATTTACTCGCACAGGAGATAGTTCTCTGGAAAACCTTTCTAATTCATGAGGTGCTTGCCTACTATACGACTATCAATCCCAATTGCCCTGGTCGTAACTGTGGCAAAGATGGAACATGGATTCATGGATTTCTCTTTTAGCTTGCCTGATCATAGAAGCACACTTCTTCTCCCATAGCTACAGTGAGGAAATCATCACCCACCTTTTCACACACTAGGAATTTCAAACTTTGAACTTACTTTTGCCTAACTGCCTGGACTGTAGTTGATCCTCTCTCTCTCTCTCTCTCTCTCTCTCTCTCTCTCTCTCTCTCTCTGTCTCTGTCTCTCTCTCTCTCTCTCTTCTGTTTGTTTGTGTGTGTCTGTGCATGTGTGTGTGTGGGGTTGGTGGTGGTCATCTAGTCCTAATGCATCTTTCACAAGGTGTTTGCTTTTTATCTACACAGAAGGAATTTCCTCTTGTCATGCGGGTTGACTACAGTAACTATTAAAAGTTTAACTTGCTTGTGGTTTAACTGAAAAACCCGTGTTTTAATTAAAAGTATTTTAAAAGTATTATTTAAAAAATAGAATAAAAATATACTGTGAGATTTTAGAACAAATTGTTTTGGACATGTTTGATAAAAACTGTTTAGCAATGTACGCTGTAAGATAGCACATGCTTTCCTCTAGAGCTCAGTTTTCCTCTCTTGTCCTCTACTTAGATGAATGACGTACTTCAGTTTTTCTTCCATGCTCCATTGTGTTTCTAGTGTCTTAACTCAGCCACAGCTTAAGAACAAAGTGGAGGAGAATGCCCTGTTCTAAGAAAGCCAACTCTCAGCTCTTTGAAGACTGCTGGCTTCCTCCTCTCCTGCTGGTCATACATTCTGAATAGAATGTAAACAGAAATCTAGATAAAGGTCTTATTTTTTGGAAAGTCGTTCTACAAATTTAAAGTAATGAATTAAGTTAGTAAGACTTGAAGTGGCTGGAATATTGGTGATGGAGCTGCACTGATCAGATGGTAACAACTGCCAATTAAAATGAAAAATTTAAGTTGGGTTCAGGTTAGGCCAACTCAATTCAATTCATTTGGCACAAACCTACCGAGTGAGCACCTGTATTAGTCAGGGTTCTCAAGAGAAACAGAACTAATGGGATGCACACACACACACACACACACCACATGTAAACACACATATGAGCACACAGCGAACTCATTGAGCTAGCTTTAAACTAGTAACAACAGCAAAATCACTTCTGACAACCAAGAGCCAAGAACCAAAAGGTGGTTCCTCATTCCTTGAGGCAGGGTGCCTCAACACTTGCAGTGTTCCCGTAATGACTGTCTCTCACTGGGTAGGTATGGGAGACAAGCTGTAGATTCTCAGTTCACAAGACTGGGTGTATCAATAGTCAGTCCTCATATGGTGCTGGAAGCCTGTAAGCCTCTTGGTGAGTTGCTGCTCCTTAGCCCACGATGAAAGCTTGGGAGCTTTGGTGATATCAAAGAAGGAAGCATCATCAC
The DNA here is from genome assembly GCA_025134845.1 of Neodon shergylaensis. Classification (NCBI taxonomy): domain Eukaryota; kingdom Metazoa; phylum Chordata; class Mammalia; order Rodentia; family Cricetidae; genus Neodon; species Neodon shergylaensis. The sequence continues at coordinate 18,952,121 of JABTXL010005620.1, read as the reverse complement.
ATGCAACAGAACAAATTATTTTGGAGGCAGGAAAGACCACTGGGGAAAGGCTGGATCATATTCCGTCTGGTGTGCCCCCTTTTAAACAACCAGAACACTGCCAAAAGGATCCCTTTTAAAACAAGAAAGTTTCTGAGCACTATCAAAAGGTGCCACACACACTCAGGGTAGGGCTTTTCACATCAATCAAGACAATCAGAACATGTCTTCATGTGAGGCCCCCTACTGAGATGAATATAATCTGCAGCAAGCTGACATTTAAACTAACCTTAATGTTACCTATATGTCAAACATTCTGTTAGGTTCTGAATTTTCAGATAAAAACTTGATTTATATAATGTAATAATCAGGATATGCACACAAAATAAATTCAAATGTAATTTTATAAGGAGGACAATAGAATTATGTGCACAATGCTGAACTAAATAGCATATGAGTTATTAATTCTTTTTATGTATACACAAGGGTGGTCTACAGTGAAAAGATTATAAAGATATGCTACCTGGATAGAAGTTACACATTTAAGATTTTCAGTGTTGAATAAAAGTGTGATGAGTTTATGGGCTGGAGTTGAGTTTGGACAGAGAAAATAGTGCTGGACACTTTGATGTAACTCATACATTCACACTAGTGGTCTTTCAATTAACTAATTTTAGTGAGAATGAGTAATGTGGGATTCCCCTCTGTATGCTGTGAATACCACTGGTTAATAAAGAAACTGCCTTGGCCTGTGATAGGGCAAAAGAGTAGAGCTAGGCGGGGAAAACTAAACTGAATGCTGGGAAAAAGGAGGTAGAGTCAGAGAGATGTCATGTAGCTATCACTGGGAACAGACATGCCGGAACTTGCTAATAAGCCAGAGCCATGTGGTGATACACAGATTAATAGAAATGGGTTAAATTAGATATAAGAGTTAGTCAGTAAAAAGCTGGAGCTAATGGGCCAAGCAGTGATTTAATTAATATAGTTTCTGTGCAGTTATTTTGGGGCTCAGCACCCAGGAACAAACGAGTTGCCTCCTACAACAAATGAGTATTTCAAAACAGTTTTATTTTAAGATAGTGAATAAACTAGGAGATATGCATCTGAAACCTGGCATTTTGGGTCCTTCCATATACAGGACATCTTTTGGATTCCTGGAATGAAGCAACATATTTGAAGTATTTCAGTTGCAAGTCTCGCAAGGAAGACACTGAGAAATGGCAGAAAGATAGAGAGCATGGACCAAGACACCTGGGTTGAATTCCTCATTCAGACACAGGGACACTTTTGATTCAGATGTTCTCAGTCCTGTATGGACAGAGTCTTCTCATGTATAACCTTCCGGCTTAAAAGAGAGATCTTAGAGCTTCCGCTGTGTATAAAACATTCTCTGCTCAAACAGAAAGACCAGGACTTGGAAGTAGCACCAGGATCATGGAGTGTAACCTGGAATGAGCACATGCTTTAGAGTCAGCAAATCTGTGTGGACTTCGGCTGAATTTCATACAAATTCAAGTGAGCAGGGGATCACTTTAATTGTAACCCTCATTTGCAGGATACCTAATTGCTGAAGCTTGAGAAGTAATGTGATCCTGTGGTCAGATTTTTATATAATCCTTGGAACCTAGTAGGTCCTCAATGTCAGTTTTTGATCTCTTTTTGTTTTATTCTGATTAGCAGACGCGAATCAGTCTCTTTTATACAGCGTCTCAGATGATGATTTGCTAGCTTCTGATTATTCTTAGATACGTACATTGTCTTGTCCCTCCATGGCAAAGATGTACAAAACCAAGAGAAACAGAGAAATGAAGGCATTACACCATTAAATATTTGATGACCCGGGCGTTGGTGGCGCATGCCTTTAATCCCAGCACTCGGGAGGCAGAGGCAGGCGGATCTCTGTGAGTTCGAGACCAGCCTGGACTATAAGAGCTAGTTCCAGGACAGACTCCAAAGCCACAGAGAAACCCTGTCTCGAAAAACCAAAGAAAAAAAAAGATATTTGATGAATACTTCTTTCAAAGACAAAGTCCTTGAATAAATGCTTGTCATAGGAGCCTCGTCTGCATTTCTCTCTGTCCTGATCTCTTAATTCAGCTTACCCACTACACAGAAGACACACCCATGTCAGCACACTTGTTGCTAAGGGAGCATTTCTTACACACAACACTTCTCTGGCATTTCACTTCAGAGCTGATTTATGAACTGGGGTCTGTAGGCAGGGGTCTTCATATGAAGTCTTCAGTACTTTCATACATGTATAAAGTAGTGCCATAAATAATATTACCAGAGGCAATGTAGCACAGCAGGCTCTCAATGAGCTGAGAGTGAAAGTCTCTAACATTTAATGAATGTGTATTTCATTCTATCACCTCTCAAAACACATTGGGAATCTTCTGGTCTTTTTATTTTCCTTTTTCTCTTTATTCAACAATGTTTTATTTTCCTTGTCTTTTTATGCGTCAAGTTAGGCCGAATTTCATACAGTCTCAAACTCTTTGCTTTTTGGGAGAGGATATGAGGAAAGGTTCTGATGGCTAAAGTTGGAAAGAGCCTTCTCTATGCTTTACTAACATGATATTACTTCTTTATTAGGAAGTTGTGGGTCTGGGGATGTAGCTCAGTCAGTAGGCTGCTTACCTAACATGCAAGAAGCCCTGATCTTGGTCAGCAGTACAGTATAAAATCATGTGTGGTAATTAGAAGCTCAAATTTATCCTGGGCTATTTTGTGAGTTCAAGGCCAGCCTGGGCTATATGAGATTTTACCTTTTAAAAAGGTTGCAACAAGACACAGTTGTTATCATCAATGGCTTCAAAGATGTATGGTTACCATCCTGAGAAGGCTGGGGAGGTTAAAACCAGAGATGAGCAGGTATAAGCTCAGTTTGTACCTCAACATTGGTGATTTTGGGTGAAAAACTTACTTCTGTTTCTTCACCTATAAGACTAGTAAGAGTCATGGTATAGGATGTGAAGATGGATTGAACTAACATAGCTAAACTCTGGAACAGTGTCATTTGTACAAGGTGGGTGCATTAAAGTGAAGTCACCATAAGAATCAAAAGTGAGCCGGGCAGTGGTGATGCAAGCCTTTAATTCCAACATTCGGAAGGGAGAGATTGCCAGATCTCTGTGAGCTCAAAGCCTGCCTGGTCTACAGAGTGAGTTCTAGGACAGGCTCCAATACTACACAGAGAAACAATGTCTCAAAAAAAAAAATCAAAGGAAAAAAATCAAAAGTGAATATAATGTAGCGAGGAGAGTTAGTCACCCCAGTGATGGTTCTGTTTTTCCAGCATATTAGGTACTGTGCCTTTTATGCAGCCAAATTTTCATTTTTGATTTAGAGGCATTTTTATCTCTCATTCTTGGTTGAGAAACAATGAGAAATAAAGACTAGACTTCTTTTAGAAAGAAAATCTTCAAAAGATTTTTTTCCCCAATAAAATAAAACTTGGGAAGAATTTGATCATTATATGAAAGACTATTCCTGAGAGTAGGCAGAGAGATTCATGGGATGTAAGTAATACTATTTCAACACTGTAATTGTATGTTGCGAACACAGATAAGAGAAGCCTTTGCGATGACAGAAGTGGAAGCTACTTTTCATGTCTGAAGGTTTGTTTTCATGTTGGTATGAATGGTCAGCACTAGTGTCCACGATTACACGATCATGCTCTGATTGCCTGATCGCTGTCAGCCTGGTAATGTGACAGACAGGTTAGAGAGTGCTTGTGCAGAAAGATGGGGATGAAATTGCAGCCACTGAGACAGAGCATTTTTATCCCATTGTATATTTCCTATAAAATCAAATAGCAGGTCATGTTGGTCTTTGGAGAAACAGTTAGTGATTTCCTGTGCTAACAGTCTCTATCCCAATTGTTACACATACTCATTGCGACATTAATCAAAGTCATTTCATGGCGAAAGAAAAAGGTGTTGCGTTGTCAAATGAACTTGACGATGCTAACCATTACATCGTCACCAATGACCTTCAGAATTCACATTAACATATCCAAATCTTGGGGGAGCCTCAAATTACAAAATAACTCAAACAAGAGTTTTATGATTCCCCAATTTAAAACAAAGATCCTCTGTTTTTAATGTAATATTATTGTTTTTAATGTGTTTTGCCTGCATGTAGATGTCTATCAACCACATGTGTGCCTGGTATCTGAGGGGTCAGAAGAAGGTGTCAGATCCTCTGGGACTGGAGTTACAGATGACTGTGAGCTACTACGAGGGTGCTGGAAACTTAATCTAGGTCCTCTGCAAAAGGAACAAATGCTTTTAACAGTTGAGCCATCTGTCAAGACCCTTAATATATTTTAATAAACATCCTTTGTAGCTAGTGACCTGGGAAACAAACCCGGAAAACCCTGTAACTAGTTGTCTGTGAGAAGTTTATGTGTTTGGTAGGTAGGCAGCAGGCATCTGGGAGCTGTTCAGGTTGATAAGTTCTAACCTTGTCTCCTGAGATTCAGACATTGTGTTTTCCCATTGCTGATCCTTTAAACTCACATATGAAGAATCTCCTGAAATCTTTTGCTCTTGTTCACGATTAATTCAAGTAACTTGCTTGTATTGTGCTATTAAGCAGAAACCAGTTGTTTCACTGTTTTATTTTGTGTATCAGGTGCCAAAGACAGATCCTTGTCTGACAAAATCCTTTTAAACTTTTGTTCCATAGTCTTCTAGCCCTGAAGCACTTTTCTTTTTTAACTAAAACTATTTTCTTAATTTGAGCAATTCTCCAGGTTGAAGAAAAGTTGTAAGCACTGTTAGTACTTGTCAGGAGTAAATGGGACTCCAGGGAGTTCTTTGAAATGGGAAACATTTGAACAGAATATCATCTTGCTTTCAGCTGTTTGTATAGATGCAATTTCTGCAATTCTATACCTCACAACTCTAATTTCTCTTCATCTGTGTCTCAGGCTTCCATCAATAATCCTTCTACTGAAACACACTTGACAAGAGAGGTAGAGTGGACGCCCTTGCAATATCTCCTGAATGTCATTCAGCAGTGATTTGTAATCAGGCTTATACATTTCAGGAAGAAAAATGTGAAACCAAATGGAAGATTCAATCCATACCAGTCCAGATTGGACAAGGGCGATGTTAGAAGCATTCTATAAAATCACCTTTTGATTAGACGATGGAGATTTTATAAAACATAAAAAAGTTCTAGTGATTTTTAGATTCACATTGTTTGTATGTATCTCTAAAATAAAACCATCCTGTCATGTTCCTGGGTATAGAAAAAAATTGACTCTTTTCTGGATCTAATTACATCTGTCTGAAGCACCGTGATTTCTAACCACATCTTTCTAATCTAGAAACTACATGAGACATTTATTCTTCATTCCTATCTTATCAGTATTAGAAAAATGATCCTATTCTGTGTATATATTAAGCAAGGAACTAGGCTACTTCTGGGGCCTCTTGAGTTTCAGCTGATTATGAAATAGAATCTGTACTCACTGAAAAAAATCTTAAGAAAATAAAAGATGATTTTTTTCCAGATGTTGAAAAATGTGTTAACTATTATGCATTTTTATCTTTCTGTTTTATTAAGAAGAGGTTTTGAAAACTATTAATTATTGTAAAAAAATTCTTAATGACTAAACACATTTAAAAATCTTTATGATGCATTTTAAAATTTTGTTTTATTTATTTATTTAAAATTTCCACCTTCTCCCATCCTCCCATTTCCCTCCCCCCCTCACTCTCCAGACATAAGAGAAGTCAGGGTGCCCTGCCTTGTGGGAAGTCCAACCCCCCCCCCCCCCGCTCCATCCAGCTCTAGTTTTTTCTCAATTTAAAATGCCCTATACTTTGTGTATAGTGTTCATTCATGGAGCGTATCAGGACACTATGGGAAAGTACTTACCTGCGACCCTTCCCAACAATTTCAGTGCATCCTTGTGTCTCACAGTGCTTGCAGCACATCCCAATGAGAGTGTGTGCTCGGGTCTGTTTGGAAGGAGGAGCAATGAATAAAGCCTTGCACTCAATGTACGAATTAGATGTGTTGAGTGAGGTGATCCTAAAGGTAATTCTGTTCTCTTGAGAGAGAATGCATTGTCTGAGGAATTCTTATATGCCTCCAACTGTAATCAATGAGCCTTATGCAATTTCTGATGAGGTTTTAGAAGACTTTTTTTTCATTGAAAACTATGAAAAAGGAGAAAGCAAGGCCTTTTTGTCCAGTTAAGTCCAAATTTCCCCCTTTGAATTAGTAGTCACTTTTCTTCTGTTTAAAATTTTTCATTAAAACAACTGTACATATCCGAAGGGTGGAAAGTGATGTAAACTTCATGAGTACAATGACCAGTTCTAGCTATCCTACTCATTGCCTCAAACATTCGCCCTCACAGGCAAGGAGAGTGGTTAAGGTTGCCCTCTCAGTGACAGCAAATGTACAAAGCTTAACTATTTTATTTTTCTCAGATAAAAGGAATACATTTTTAAAGTAGGCTCCACTGTTTGGGGAATTCAAGCCAGCAGCTAAGTGTTGTAGAAGACTTTGGCTCACCTCCTCAGGAGTGAGAGCACACTGCTATCCAGTCTGTTCTAGAAGAAGCCATCGTTAGATCAAAAGGCTTCTCTGCTCCGTGCCCATTTGCCATTACTCTTGCTCTAAAAAAACCAACCAGGTGTCAATCAGGCCTGACTCGAAACCTGCGCTTTGAAAACAAGATGGTGGCACTCATGTATCACCGCTTAGCACATCTTCACCACAGAAAAGAGAACCTTACATGGAAGCTGCTTGTGATGCAACTGCTGAAGTAAATGCCTCCTAATACTTCCTCTCCCCAGGACACCAGTGATCACAGACTGAACTGCTTCCTGTCACACTTCTCTCTATCGTATGCATGAAGCCTTCTACATATGACCCATTGAACTACTGAAGTTAGAATCCATTTGGAAGAAAACAATATTTGACTTTCCCCATCCATGTGTGGAAAAGATTTTGGACATAATTGTTGTACATTCTGAAGAGACTGTTATAAATTAATAAAAAGGAAAAGTGCGTGTTTCAGATCACCAGGTTTTAAAATTCAGCAAGTGATGAGAAAAATTATGCGAACTCATGCATCTGACAGTGTTAAAATTGTATTTTATTAACCTCAGTTGACAGTATCCTTGCTAGCTTTGGCTTACTTTAAATTCTACCTCTTGGTTATAAACATATTCTAAAACTGACTCAGTTAATTTCTTTTTCTTTCTGGCATTCCTCATTAGTCTGATCTAACTACTGTACTTTAAAAAGATGTTCTTTGCTTTTTCCAAGACTGTATTTTCAAATTTTTGTCAACTGAAGATTTCTTTTTTTTAAAATTGATTTTATTGATGTCTACATTTTTCTTTGCTCCCCTTACTGCCTCTCCCTTCCCCCTCAACCGTCTCCCAAAGTCCCCATGCTCCCAATTTACTCAGGAGATCTTGTCTTTTTCTATTACCCATGTAGATTAGATTTATGTATATGAAGATTTCTTTCTGTGATGATTTTACTATTCAATATTTGTAACCATAGTCAACTCTTAGGGCTAAGAAGATGCTAATCACAGAGTGTAGAAACTGCTCCTTCTTTTATTAGGTGTAATATAAAGGTCTTAGTTAGGATAGATACTGCCAAGGTATGAATAAGTAGCACTGGGCTCATGAAGAGTGCTGTGCTTTCCACAAACCGACTCAGTGTGGCAAAAAGTCTAGTAGAAGTCTGTGGCTATTTTTGATCCATGTTGCTTTGCTGGAAGCATAAACTCTTAGTATTGTCTGAGAATGTTTCTGAGATTTCACCGAACAACAGATGCTGATTATAAATATGTAGAAATGGTAAATATTTGGATGTTTGCTTTTCAATGCCCTGTAGATCATTTGTTTAGCTGCGTTGTTTTTCAATGGATTACATTAGGTCATTTAGTGAATGTGTCACCATGGAGCCTGTTTTCTATAAAAACGAGAACTCCCACTCTTTGCTCAAATTAACTGAATCAGCCTCTCACCATGAATATCTGAGCCTTGTGGAATTAGCCTTTATTGTGTATCAGGTGGACAAAAATCAAAGGACACAGAAGAAACAGATGTGAGTCACATGAGCTGGGGAGTAGAGACTGATTGATTATTGTAGTTCGGCCCTGTGCTTTGAAAGTCTAATCTGTTTCAAAAATTCATTACACCAGAGGCTTGTGGTGAAGTCTATATAAGAAAATTTACAGATGTGTAATTGTAAAGGGATCACCAACTTTTACTTTGGAAATTATGAAAATAATTTGAGTTGAGTCTCAGTAAATTCAGTACATTATCTGATACTTCTTTTACTTATCATTCATTTTTTAACATAATTATAAGTAGGGCTTTCCCTGGCTGCTCTTATGAATGGTATATTAGAGACAGGTATAGATTTAATTTCTGCACTGAATTTGATAAAAATAGTTATACCAAATTATAGTTTAAGATGCACTAAAATTTCATCCCATTGGCAGATATTTGGATATTAAGTATTCTCTAAACACGGCTTGATTTTTTTCTTAGTTTTATGCTTTCCCTTTGGGCTAAAGTCACATAATTATGGCTACAGAGACAGATGACCATGCACTTTAATTTGAATTATTACAGCTGAAATATTTACTTGGGAAATGCAAATACAATCGAAGTTTTAAAACTTTAAAAGAAATATACAGATAATGTGAGTTTTGTTTAAATCAGTTTGATATATAGACATCATGAAAAATGTGTATTTTTTTAAAGTTTTAATTTCATATGGACAGGAAATTAAACCTTTAAGAATACCAAAAATATGCAATATTAAAAATGATCATTCATTTTTCTGGGACACACATTTGATTCCAATCTGGAGTAACAAATCTAATAATTACACAGGAGGCTGGTTGTACCGGTAAAACTCTAGAAAGGTCCTTATTTTCAGAGGAGATAATAGTCTTAGCAAGCCTAAGAATTAAGAACACACTTGGAAGAGCTGTGGCATGGAAAAGTGGAAATTTACCACTGATGAGGTTGAGAAAGGGGTGTGGGAAAGAGTCTCAGCCAGTTGACTAACAAAGATAACTTCTTAAGGAACACTTAATACAGTGGAAAGGAACTTGGAATATTGATCATTATGGGTCTACTGCATTTAAGAGTTCACTAATCTTTCAGGATTCTATATGCTCTGGAAGAGATTTCCCTCAGTTAACACAGTAAGGATGTATTAGTGGTGTGTTAGGAACCAGGCTTACATACGATATGTAAAATAACACATAAAGAACGCACATAAAACTTTTAAAGATGTATTTTAAAAAGTGATCAACATCCTTAGCCACCAATGCAACTCAAATTCAGTTTCCTTTGATATTCTATCTCACTCCAGTTAGAACAGCTAAGATCAAGAATACAAATGACAACAAGTGACGCAGGGATGTGGGGAACAGTGACCCATTATTCACTGCTAAAGTGCAAAATGATAACAGCCCTATGCAAATCAGTGTGGAATTGTTCAATAGCTAGACGTAGGACCATTCTACATTGCAGGTTTATGTTCAAAGGGCTCTGTATACTACTACAGAGACACTTGCTCATCTGTGTTCATTGCTACTCCATTCATAATATCTAGACAATGGAAACAGCCTGCATACCTCCCTGTTAACTCAGGAATCAATATTGAAAATGTGATGCATTTATATAAAGAAAATATATTAAGCTCTGAAAAATGTAAAATTTTAGGTACATAGATGGATCTGGAAATAATAGTGAAATCGACCCAGTCCCAGAAAGATAAACACAACTCTCTTGTACATGGATTCTTGGTTTCAATCTTCAGATTTTGCGTTTAAAATGTAGTACTTATACAAGCCAAGAAATATAATTAATTTTTTAATATACTGATTTTGGCAGGCTTTGTAAAAATGAGCTAATTCATTTAGAAGTGATCAAGTTATTCTTAAATGTATTCAAAGTTTCTGCTTAAAAAGTTCTTTTGTAATAATTGGCTTCTCCTTTAATAGTCTTTTTTCATTCCTCCTTAGATTGGCAAGGAATGATCAATAGTAAGTTTGTCAGTTCATAATTTCTGCAGTCTACTTTTTTGATACTTTAGAACTGAAATACCATTTTGAATACAAGGATCAAAATTAAAAGAAAGTAGAAGCTTCAGATATAGCTAGAAAAAGTACTTCTATTTGAAAAGAAAAGTGTGCAGTTGTGACTACTTCTGGGCAACCACATTCCTAAAAAAACATAAGACAAAATTTCCAGGATCTACTGACAGTTCCAGTTTAAATAATACAAGGAAAGAGTTACAAAAGTCCTTAGCAAATGAGAATTAAATTTGAAATATCATCTGTCAGGGACAGAAACAAGACAGACTTCTAGCGTCTAGGAAGCACTAAATGAAAGAAGAACATGAAACAATGATACGGGTTTGAAACAAGTGGTAACTGCCCAAAGACCCTTGTTCCATCACTGTGATCCATTGGAGAAGGCAACAAGAAGCTATTATTAAACGAACAAAGAATAAAAATGTATTTTTCAAGTACACTTTAAAAATACATGCTAGGGTCACACTCTATTATAGAGAATCAAACCAAAGAACTCATTCCCTTTGGACATATATTCAGCAGTGTGCTGGACAGACAAAGGAGGTTCTGCTTTTAATTATCTCAAGAACCTTCTATGCTGTTTTCAGCAATAGTTGTGCCAGTTTTCAGTGCCAACAACAATGTACAATCCCACCTTCTCCATAGCCTCTGTGAGATTTGTTACCTTTTTTCCTTTTGAGGATAGCCATGCTCAAAGATACAATGTAACATATCATTGTGCTTTGTCATTTTTCTTTCCCCAATGACTATGATTCTGAACATTTTTTGATTAGTTTATTTTGCTCAAAAATATTTGTTTGTGATTTTTGTTGCTTGAAAAACTATTTATTTGAATTGTCAAGTAATATTATATTGGCAGTAGGTACCAGTCATATCTTAGTTGGTTTCCAATTTTGAATTTATGAATCAAATATGAATAATGAATTTATTAAATATCTACATGTTCTATTTTGTTTGGACTTTAGCTTTGGATTCCTTTAGTAAATATCAAAGAGCACAAGTTCTGGATCAGAAGTTTAGAATGTGAATTATTATTTTTTTTTAAAAAATGACCAAGCTGTCTTGCATAGCGTTTGTGTGACTTGAAATTCCACTAGAAGAGAATAAGAGTTCCAGGTGTTCTGCATTCATGCCAGAAGGACTCCTTGTCAGCATTTTGGATTTGGGCCGTTTTAGTAGGTGTATGATACATTTCATTATTGTTTTCATTTTGGAACTCCCTCATGACATAGAACACACGACATCTTTTCATCTGCTTACTTGGAACCTGTCTAACTTTGGTGAAGTATCTATCCTAGTTAGTGAATTTTAAGAGTTTTTTGTATATAATTTGGACAACAATTCTTTTCCAAAATGAGTTTTTCAGATATTTTCACTCAGTTGTGGCAGCCTTTGCATTGTGATGATACTATTTATTTTTACAAAGCAATGAGTTTTTTTTGTTTTGATAAAATTTCACATATCATTTTTGTATGGTTTTTATGATGGCTGGATGACAGCAGCAACATAAAATTTAATAACAGCAAATCTCCCTGCAAACAAAAGCGAGGATAACATTATACATAAAAAACTGCCAATATTTTAGGCTGTATCACTATTGTTTAAATATAGGGACCATTATTATTTAAGAATATTAATTCATTCCTAAATATAACAAATAAATCTTAACGTCTAGATCAATGTGTTATTCATATGATTATTTTACAGAAGACTCAGTCTCATTCATTGCTTCATGAACCCACCAAAATATTAATTAGGGACCTGCTAAGGACAAGAAATCCTTTTTAATTAATTGGGCAAAGGGATATCAAATAGTCTATGTCAACAAAACTACTTGCTAGTGAGGGTTATTACCATAGATCCAAAATAACTGTAATACTAGGCTAGTAAGTATCTAGTTCGTGAAACAAGATAGAGGCATGAAAGATTTGCTATTGTTCTCTGTACAAGGGCGTGATTATTTCTAGCTGTGGGAGTCAGAGGGAACCTTGTCAAGGATGAAGCATCATATCTACTGTCAAATCTTTTTCTAGTGGGCAAAGTTATGGCAGTCAGCATACTCAGGGTCAATGAGAAGAGCATATTTCTTAGAGTCAGTCAGAAAGATGCCCTGTTCCATATTGTCTCCCTATAACTAGCTTGGAGTCAGTGTTGGACTCAACTTGTAGCATATATTATATTACCACCATTTAATTCTATTTCATCATCTCTTTTCTTTTTTACTTTTAAAATCAGTATGAATACTTCAATGACAAAGTCTTTAATCTCTGATATTTGCTTTTAAGAAATTGTAAAAGGCAGTCATATTTAGGTTTGATCCAATGATCAGCTTGCTTTCTGTTGAGAAAAGGCAGAAACATCTATATCTTTTTACTAGATAGCAGTGACAAATTTCTGTGGTTAAAATGGCCAAATAGGTGCCTTAATCTGGGGAAGGAATCAAGATAATTAACACATCCATAAAGCTATCAAACTCTTGCTGTAAGAGCCTCTCCATGTTTTTTATGTCTCTGGTATTATTAAAGATGATCATATATTTTATTGGGGACTAGAGAAATGATTATTTTCTGCACTATTAATCCTACATAGTTATAGGTAATAATAATAAATATGTTAAAGGAGGGTGTCCCCGTTTTCATTCCTATAAAGTTATTTTCATTGCAAACACTCTTTGACCTTTCCATGGCTTTTGTTTTCTAATCTGACTGTATTCCTCCCATGGGCTCAATGCTGAATTTCCATAGCAAAATCTCAGCATCTTTAGCTTTGGATGCCTGCAATAAGCAGCTATACATTAAACTCGGTCATAAGGATAGAAAGTATTTTAAACTATGAAGCCTATTTTTTATTCTACTTTATAAATTTGAATTTGTGATGGCTTAGGAATACATTTGCTCTGGCTTAAACAGGGAGGAGGAAGTAGCGAGAGGGTAAAACTCTTCTCTGTCCATGCATGAAATTGCCTTTGGTAATTGGCTTTGGCGGTCCTAAGGTACTAAACTGCAGAGCTTCACTAAATGTGAGGTTGGAATGAGAAGGGTAAGCAGTAATTAGTCAGTCACTTTGACTTTTTAGACACAGCTTAGCATTTATTACTGTTTCTCTCACTGCTCTGACCTAAATCAATGACCTTTAAACTGGAATGTATTTCCTTGTACCTATTATACCCTTCTCTTTAACACTTCCATCGTACATTAAAAAAATTAAAAATGAAAAGGATCAAGTGATTCAATGTACAGAGGACATCTAACCATCCATGGAGAAGGGACTTTTTTTTTTAAACTTCATTGAAACATCAAGAAGCAGTCACTATGAGAAAAGAATTGACTCATTTAGTGTTAGAAGTGCTAATGGACCTTTATGATCAAGGTGAGAATAGCAATACAAATACATAGAGCAGCTTGCAGAGCAGTGAGACGGGTTAGCTTCCTAACCTGATGACCTGAGATTAATTTCTAGGACCCACATGGTAGAAGGAGAAAACTGACTCCCACAGTTGTCCTCTCATCCATATGTGCACTGTGGAGCCTGTTTGAAGAATATTTATGTGTAAAAAAAATAAATCTAGTAACAAAAGAAGAGCTTGTACTCGATGTATTTTACAAACTTTTAGGTCAGAAAATTCCATCTTGGGTAGAATTTGAATCATAGATGATTACCTATGTGTGGTAGATGAAATAATGTTCTCCTAGGTATGATCCCACTCTACCACCAAGAACCTATAGATATGTTATCTACAAGACAAAGAGGAATGGATTTCTGTAAGTGAATACTAAAGAGGCTCATAAACTGTCATAAAATAGGGAGATGCTTTTGGTGTATTGGAAGAGCACAGTGCAATCACTAATGGTGGGAGAGGGAGGTAGAAGTGTCTATATTCTACTGATGGGATGGGATGAGAAACTGAGCATTGCTGTTTGGTAATGGAAGCAGTGCATGATCGAGGCATGTAGGCATCCCACATCAGCCGGTGAGGATATGGAGACACACTATCCACCAGATCCTTCCAAAGAGCATAGTCATGCCAACATCTAAACTTTGGCTTAGCCAGACTGCTGTCAGTCATACATTTTTAAAACAATTTTATTATTCTTGTAGAAGAAATAAGTCCTGAGATGAATTCATTTTTGTAATAACTTACTTCTTTAAAATAGAACCAAAATGTGCAAACTTTTTATTTTCTATTTTATTGCAATTGGTTTTCTCATTGAGGTTTTCTTATGTTTTTAATCCCTTGTTTGAAGGGATGTCACAGTGACAGCTAGATGTGGTATGAGATGGCCAGCTGCTATAGGCAACACACGGTCTTGGAGGTGATGCTTCAGAGTTCCCTAAAAACACAGAGTTCCCTGTGTTTACAAAGTGTCCTCTCACCATCAAACAATTAGTGCCACAGCATGTTTTGATGATTGAAGCATTGATATGTGCTTAGAAGGGTGAGTTATTCTTTGGAGTGTCTCTATAACTGCAGTTGGCCTTAAAACTCCCTGCACTGGCAACAGACAATGCCAAAGGTATGAGGAGACATCAAAATGCCAAATGTTTTAATTGTGGTAGAATAGAACATCTGATAAAGGAATTGTAGACATGGAATTCCTAGAAATGTCTCCTCAGGAAATTGCAAAAATGAAAGGTATCAATCTTCTAGATTATGTAGAAGGTGTGACAAAGGCCAACATTGGACAAATGAATGCAGATCAACAAAAGAGAGACAAGGCAACCTGAAACCATTGGGAAACTCCTTGGGGGGCCTCTCACTGCCCCCTAAGGAGTAGGAGGGGCCTCTCACTGTCCCCCAAGGAGGAGGAAGTATAAAGTATGAAGTCTATTTATGGCTGAATGTTCTGCATTCTCCAATTCTCCACAACATGACTAGTTGTGGGCCTCTGTGCCAATCATAATCAGATGATGGTTGAGGAATTAATTTACCTATGGGTAGATGATAAGTCCTTAGAAGTCTATTTAATACACTGTCATCTTGCAGATTAAGAGGAGTAGGTCCTTCTCTAGGACCTATGAACTGTCTAATTGCAGATTCTTTGCCTGAAAATTGTGTCAGATATGGGTTTCATCTTTTGAAGTAGAATTTAAATCTATTTGAAGGTAGTTGGTGACTCCAACAGCATTCATATCACTATTGTATCAGTGGAGATAACTTGCCACACTGGTCATCACTGGAGCTCACAGGGTTCACAGCAATTTATGAACAATGATTACTTTTCTCCTCTAGTTGGGCACACAGCACCCTTAACTGTTTTGAAAGTTAGCCAGGCAAGATGGACCATCCAGATCTGTACTAGCTTGATTTTACCATGTTCTATGACTCTTGTGTGTGGTGTCTTCAGCAACAGTATCTTATAATCACATAATCATTTTATAAAATATAGAAAAATTCTTTCATAAAAATCCATCATTCGTGCCTGATAAAGGTCCTAGAGAGAGAATGGATAAAGGGATATATCTCAGCATAAAAAAAGCAATATA
Organism: Neodon shergylaensis; assembly: GCA_025134845.1. Classification (NCBI taxonomy): domain Eukaryota; kingdom Metazoa; phylum Chordata; class Mammalia; order Rodentia; family Cricetidae; genus Neodon; species Neodon shergylaensis. The sequence goes on along the minus strand of JABTXL010005620.1, from coordinate 18,936,553 downwards.
AAACCAATAGTCAATCATCCTTGTGGCTGTTTGAATGAGAAAGAGCCTCATAGGCTCATCTATTTGAATGCTTGATCCCTTCTTGGGTGAAAATCTTTTCAAAAGGATTAGGAGGTGTGGCCTTGTTGGAGAAAGTGTACCACTTGGGGTGGATTTTGAGGTTCTTGAACAGAGACATAATTGCCATTTTTAAGATCTTATCTTGTGCTTTAGCTAAATTGCTTTTCTCGGGTCTATTATAATAGGGGTGCTGGCTTCTGGAGAAGATGTATTATCTTGTTTGATCATACTTGTGATTTTGCACTGGAGTTAAGATACTTAAAGTGGTTCTTGGTGTAGACCCCTTGTTTTGAATTTGTTGGTGGGTGTTCTGTTCTTTGATTGCTGTTACCCCATCTCAGCCCTATCCCAAGTGACTTCTCAGAAGTTCCTGATTTCCAGTCAAGGATTGTGGCTGTGATGTCCCAGGAGGGTGTGGCTCTGCAGGTTCACAGGGAGTCACAAAGGAATGGAGATGGGTGTAAGGAATAAGTAAAGAGAGAAGCAGGGAAGAACTAGGGAGAATTGGCAGTGGGTCCTTGGTTCTGCACCAAGGGTTCCAAGGGGATAGAATGGGGTGAATGGAGGTTGAGGTTGGCAGGTGGCAGCAGGTTTCAGAGTAAGTCTGGAGACAGATGACTGGAGGACAGGAAGGAACAAAAACGCCACCTACTTGAATCCCAGTCCATTGTCCAACAGCCCAGTTTTTGTTTTTCCCCTCTCCCATCTCACCATCCATCTCTCTAGTCAAAGGCCATAGGAAAAAGTTTGACCTTTTACCAGAAAAGTAATGATGGTGGTATTTGTGGTTTAAGAAATAATTCTTTGTTCACTATATCTAGGATTTTGGGTAGTAGAGGGCATCCACATCCTCTGCCCAGTCTTCCAAAAGAGCTGACCAAAGAGCATTCACCAACTCAGATACTGGTGTTATAATTATTTTCATGCTGAAAATGAATTAAGTGGAGAAAAATTTCTTACCAGTTGTGACAGTTGGCAGCTAGACTAGACCATCTATTTACTGTATCTCTAGACAGCTCTCCTTCAACCATGTAATAGAGCAATTATGCATTTTATTTAGTTTAAATGTTGGGCGTGTATATGTCTTTATGGCAAAGCTGAATTATATGCATTCATATTGGCTCCTTTGTTTTATATCTATATATCTATGTCTCTGTATAGTTGTATTCTATTTCATATTTGTTAATTTAATTAATTGTATTTTGTGATGGTGATCTGTTTTTGCCCATAACTATTGTAGCTCTCAATTATATTTTTTACCTTCCTCTCCCCTCATCTCCTTCTTCCTTTCTTCTTTTTTCTTCTCACCTGGATGATAACAGTATCATAATGAGGGTCTCTGGCATACTTGATAAATGTTCTACAACCAAGGTACATACCCAGTCTAAAATCTATTATTTTCCAGCTCTAAATATTCTTCTATTTAACTTAGCACAAATATAGATTTTATTATTATATTATTTCATTTAGTTCATTCATATTTTATTTTAAAATATTAATTTATATTTTTAAAATATCACAAATTAAAATTCAAATCCTTCCCTCAGTCAATCCCATGGAACAGAAGGAAAGAAAGAATGTAAAGCAGAAGGGATGGAGGACAACAAGAAAACAAAGCCCTCTAAATCAACATGAGCAAATCTCATATGAGTTCACAGACACTAAGGCAGCATGCACAGGTCCTGCATAGGTCTGCACTAGGTCCTCAGTGTGCATATTATTGCTTCTATTTTAGTGTTTTATAGAACTCCTGAGCATGTGAATGAGTGGGTCTCTGACTTGTGCCTTCTCTTGGGCTCTTTTCGTTCTGTTGGTCTGTCATGTTCTACTTTGATATGATAATTTGTTCAGCTAGATGTGATGGTTTGTGTTTTATTATATTTTATTTCATCAAAGCTCAAATGCATTTTTGAATGAGTAGTTTTTTATAACTTCCTCTATCTATTAAATTCCTATTTTTTATTTTACTGTTAAAATAGTGAATATGTTTTTAACAAAACAAAATATATTAAGATAAAACAAAGCTATCACGTCCTACTTTGACAAGGCAAATCAACAGAAGAAACAGAGCCCAAAGTGAAGGCACAAGAATCAGGGTCCTGCTTCTTTATATACTTAGGAGTCCCATAAAAATACTATGAAAGTTATAATATATATGCAGAGGACTTGGTACAGATTAGTGTAGACCCTGTACTTGCTGCTTCCTTCTCTGTGAGTTCATATGAACTTTGCTCAGTTAATTAAAATGGCCATGTTTTCCTGGTGTCCTCCACCTCCTGTTCTGTCTCTTCTTCCACAGGGTTCCCTGAGCTATGAGGGGATAGATTTGATGAAAGAACCTCATTTAGAGCTGTGGGTCTCTATATTTGCTGCAGGAGGAATTATCTCTGATGAAGGCTGAATAAGGTACTGATCTATGAATATAGCATAATATCATTAGGGATTGCTTTATTATTACTTTTAAGATCAGTAGTATTTGGTTTTACCCTATATCTCTGGGCTATCTAGTCCCGGATTCTTGGTAATGCATGCATTGTCATATATGGGTTCTATCTCATGGAGTGGGTCTTAGGTCAAATTAGACATTGGTTGATTACTCCCACAAGCTTTGTGTCACCACTGTCTTAGCATATTTTGCAGGTAGGACAGATTTTAGATCAAAAGTTTTGTGGCTGAATTGGCGTTTATGTTTCTTTTTTTTTGTAGCTGTATGCTTGAGTATCTTCCCACATCAAAGGTCCTAGAACATGAAGGTGAAAGTTCTTTTTTGGCATTAGCCCGACCTCTCCATGTTCAATGAGTTGTGTGAATGTTGTCTTCAGCAATGGGACCTTGCTGTCAGTTTGTGGGGAGCAACATATTCTCAGCAATAGCCTGGGTTATTTGGGGATTTCCATGGGACTCCTTTTCCCAACATCTCAATGTAAATCAATCCCAGTATTGGAAGTTTTACTGGGTGACAAGAGATGGCCAGTAGGGGTTCTTTCTTTTTTTTTTTAATTTTTTTTATTTATTTATTTTGAAAAATTACCGCCTCCTCCCCGTTTCCCATTTCCCTCCCCCTCCTCCCACATATCTCCTCCTCCCCCCACTCTCCTACCCCTCTCCCCCTCCCCCCCACTCCATTCCCCCTCCCTCTCGAGAATGATGAGCAGTCCAGGTTCCCTGCCCTGCGGGAAGTCCATGGTCCTCCCATTTCTATCTAGGACCAGGAAGGTGAGCATCCAAACAGGCTAGGATCCCACACAGCCAGTTCATGTATTAGGATTGAATCCTAGTGCCATTGTCTTTGGCTTCTCATCAGCCTTCATTGTCTGCCACGTTCAGGGAGTCCGGTTTCATCCCATGCTTATTCAGTCCCAGTCCCGCTGGCCTTGATGAGCTCCCAATAGATCAGTTCCACTGTCACAGCGGGTGGGTGCACCCCTCGTGGTCCTGACTTCCTTGCTCGTGTTCTCCCTCCTTCTGCTCCTCATTTGGGTCTTAAGAGCTTAGTCCGGTGCTCCAAATTTGGGTCTCTGTCTCTATCTCGATCCATCGCCAGATGAAGGTGCTAAGGTGATATGTAAGATATTCATCAGTATGGCTATAGGATAGGGTCATTTCAGATTCCCTCTGCTCAGTTGCTCAAGGTACTAGGTGGGGACATCTCCCTGGACACCTGCGAGCCCCCCTAGAGTCAAGTCTCTTGCAACCCTAAGATGGCTCCCTTAATTAGGATATATATTTCTCTGCTCCCGTGTCCACCCTTCCTTTATCCCAACCATCCCATTCCCCCAAGCTCCCCTCAATCTCCCCTTCTCATGTTTCTCACCCCATTTCCCCTTGGCCCCATGCCACCTCACCCCAAGTTCCCAGTTTTTGCCTGGAAATCTTGTCTACGTCCCATATCCAGGCGGGTGACTATATGTTTTCCTTTGGGTTCACCTTCTTATTTAGCTTCTCTAGGATCACAAATTATATGCTCAATGTCCTTTATTTATGGCTAGAAGCCAATTATGAGTGAGTACAACCCATGTTCATCTTTTTGGGTCTGGGATATCTCACTCAGGATAGTGTTTTCTATTTCCATCCATTTGCATGCAAAATTCGCGAAGTCATTGTTTTTTACTGCTGAGTAGTACTCTAATGTGTATATATTCCACGCTTTCTTCATCCATTCTTCCATTGAAGGGCATCTAGGTTGTTTCCAGGTTCTGGCTATTACAAATAGTGCTGCTATGAACATAGTTGAACAAATGCTTTTGTCATATGATAGGGCATCTCTTGGGTATATTCCCAAGAGTGGTATTACTGGATCTTGGGGTAGGTTGATCCCAAATTTCCTGAGAAATCGCCACACTGATTTCCAAAGTGGTTGCACAAGTTTGCATTCCCACCAGCAATGGATGAGTGTGCCCCTTACTCCACAACCTCTCCAACAAAGGCTATCATTGGTGTTTTTGATTTTAGCCATTCTGACAGGTGTAAGATGGTATCCCAAAGTTGTTTTAATTTGCATTTCCCTGATCACCAAGGAGGATGAGCATGACCTTAAGTGTCTTTTGGCCATTTGAATTTCTTCTGTTGAGAATTCTCTGTTCAGTTCAGTGCCCCATTTTTTAATTGGGTTAATTAGCTTTTTAAAGTCTAGTTTTTTGAGTTCTTTATATATTTTGGAGATCAGGCCTTTGTCTGTTGTAGGGTTGGTGAAGATCTTCTCCCAGTCAGTGGGGTGCCTGTTTGTCTTAGTGACAGTGTCCTTTGCTTTACAGAAGCTTCTCAGTTTCAGGAGGTCCCATTTATTCAATGTTGTCCTTAAAGTCTGTGCTGCTGGGGATATATGTAGGAAGTGATCTCCTGTGCCCATATGTTGTAGAGTACTTCCTACTTTCTCTTCTATCAGGTTCAGTGTGTTCAGCCTGATATTGAGGTCTTTAATCCATTTGGACTTAAGTTTTGTGCATGGCGATAGATATGGATCTACTTTCATTCTTCTACAGGTTGACAACCAGTTCTGCCAGCACCATTTGTTGAAGATGCTTTCTTTCTTCCATTGAATACTTTTAGCTCCTTTATCAAAAATCAGGTGTTCATAGGTTTGTGGGTTAAAATCTGGGTCTTCTACTTTATTCCATTGATCGACTTCTCTGTTTTTATGCCAATACCAACCTGTTTTCAATACTGAAGCTCTGTAATAGAGTTTGAAGTCAGGGATGGTAATGCCTCCAGAAGTTCCTTTATTGTATAAGATTGTTTTGGCTATCCTGGGTTTCTTGCTTTTACATATAAAGTTGATTAATGTCCTCCCAAGATCTGTGAAGAATTTCAATGGGATTTTAATGGGGATTACATTGAATCTATAAATTGCCCTTGGTAGAATTTCCATTTTTACTATGTTGATCCTCCCAAACCAAGAACAAGGGAGATCCTTCCATTTTCTGGTATCCTCCTCAATTTCTTTCTTCAAGGACATAAAATTCTTGTCAAATAGATCTTTCACATCCTTGGTTAGAGTTACCCCAAGATATTTTATGCTGTTTGTGGCTATCGTGAAAGGTGATGTTTCTCTGATTTCCCTCTCTGCTTCCTTATCCTTTGTGTATAAAAAGGCAACTGATTTTTTGGAATTGATCTTGTATCCTGCCATGCTACTAAAGGTGTTTATCAGCTGTAGGAGTTCTTTGGTGGAGTTTTTGGGGTCGCTCATGTACACTATCATATCATCTGCAAATAACGAAAGTTTAACTTCTTCCTTTCCAATTCAAATCCCCTTGATCCCCTTATGTTGTCTTATTGCTATTGCTAGAACTTCGAGCACTATATTGAAAAGGTATGGAGAGAGTGGACAGCCTTGTCGTGTTCCTGATTTTAGTGGGATGGCTTTGAGTTTTTCTCCGTTTAATTTGATGTTAGCTGTTGGCTTGCTGTAAATAGCTTTTATTATATTTAGGTATGACCCTTGTATCCCTAATCTCTCCAAGACTTTTATCATAAAGGGATGTTGAATTTTGTCGAATGCTTTTTCAGCATCTAATTAAATGATCATATGGTTTTTTTCTTTCAGTTTGTTTATATGATGGATTACATTGATAGATTTTCATATGTTGAAACAGCCTTGCATCCCTGGGATGAAGCCTACTTGATCATAATGGATAATTTTTCTAATGTGTTCTTGGATTCAGTTTGCCAGTATTTTATTGAGGATTTCGCGTCGATGTTCATGAGTGAGATTGGCCTGTAATTCTCTTTCTTGGTCGCATCTTTGTGTGGTTTTGGTATCAGGGTAACTGTAGCTTCATAAAAGGAATTTGGCAATGACTTTTCTGTTTCTATATTGGGAAATACCTTAACGAGTATAGGTATTAGGTCTTCTTGGAAGTTCTGGTAGAATTCTGCATTAAAACCATCTGGACCTGGGCTTTTTTTGGTAGGGAGGTTTTTTATAACAACTTCCAATTCGTCGCGACAGGTCTATTGAGATTGTTCACCTCATCCTGGTCTAATTTTGATGTATGGTACTTATCTAAAAAAGTGTCCATTTCTTTAACATTTTCCAATTTTGTGTCATATAGGCTTTTGTAGTAAGATCTAATGATTTTCTGAATTTCCTCTGTGTCTGTGGTTATGTCTCCCTTTTCATTTCTAATCTTGTTAATTTGTGTATTCTCTCTCCTCCGTTTGATTAGTTTGGATAGGGGTTTATCAATCTTGTTGATTTTCTCCAAGAACCAACTTTTTGTTTCATTGATTCTTTGGATTGTTTTCTGTGTTTCTATTTTGTTGATTTCAGCCCTCAATTTGATTATTTCCAGTCTTCTACTCCTCCTAGGTGAGTCAGCTTCTTTTTTTTTCTAGAGCTTTCAGGTGGGCAGTTAAGTCTCCTATGTGTGCTTTCTCTGTTTTCTTGAAGTGGGCACTTAGTGCTATGAACTTTTCTCTTAGCACTGCCTTCATAGTGTCCCATAGGTTTGAGTATGTTGTCTCTTTATTTTCATTGAATTCCAGGAAGACTTTAATTTCTTTCTTCATTTCTTCCTTGATCCAGGTGTTGTTCAGTAGTTGACTGTCCAGTTTCCATGAGTTCATAGGCTTTCTAGGGGTAGCACTGTTGTTGAATTCTAACTTTAACCCATGGTGATCCAATAAGACACAGGTGGTTACTAATATATTTTTGTAACTGTGGAGGTTTGCTTTGTTACCGAGTATGTGGTCAATTTTCGAGAAGGTTCCATGAGCTGCAGAGAAGAAGGTATATTCTTTCCTATTTGGGTGGAATGATCTATAGATGTCTGTTAAGTCCATTTGATTTATTACCTCCCTTAATCCTCTTATTTCTCTGTTAGGTTTCTGTCTGATTGACCTGTCCATTGGTGAGAGAGGAGTGTTGAAATCTCCTACTATTAGTGTGTGAGGTTTGATGACTGCCTTGAGTTTTAGTAATGTTTCTTTTACGTAAGTGGGTGCTTTTATATTAGGGGCATAGATGTTCAGGATTGAGACTTTGTCCTGATGAATTGTTCCTGTTATGAGTAAAAAATGTCCCTCTCCATCTCTTCTGGTTGATTTTAGTTTGAAGTCAACTTTGTTAGAAATTAGTATGGCCACACCTGCTTGTTTCTTAGGTCCATTGTTGTAATATGAGCAGCGGGGCTGCGTCCCCAGCACCCCGGCCGCCTGCTAGCTTATGCCCCGAAATAACAACACACAAACTGTATTCATTTAAACACTGCTTGGCCCATTTCTATCTAGCCTCTTCTAGGCTAATTCTCGCATATTAATTTAGCCCATTTCTAATCATCTGTGTAGCACCGCTAAGTGCGCTTACCGGGAAGATTCTAGCCTACGTCCATCCTGGGTCGGAGGAGCTTCATTGCGTGCGTCTGCCCGGGAGAGCGGAACATGGCCTCTCTGCTCCAGAGAGCAGAGCTGTCGAGTCTGAGCTCACTTCCTCTTCCTCCCAGCATTTTGTTCTGTTTACTCCTCCCACCTATGTTTTAACCTATGAGGGCCAAGCAGTTCCTTTATTACTTAACCAATGAAATCAACAGATTGATATATGACACTCCCACATCAGTCCATTTGCTTGATAAACCTTTTCCCAGCCCTTTACTCTGAGTAGATGTCTGTCTTTGTGATTGAGGTATGTTTCATGTAAACAGCAGAATGTTGGATCCTGTTTTCGTATCCACTCTCTTAGCCTGTGCCTTTTTATAGGTCAGTTGAGTCCATTGATATTAAGTGATATTAATGACCACTCTGATCATTTTTTCTTTTTCTTTTTTGGTAGTAGAGTTTGTGTGTTTCCCTTCTTTAAGTTGTGCTGGTGAAGGGTCATTAGATGTCTGAGTTATTGTGGGCATTGTTGGACTCCTTGGATTGTGATTTTCCTTCTATTACTTTCTGTAAGGCTGGATTTGTGGCTACATATTGTTTAAATTTGTTTTTATCCTGGAAAATTTTGTTTTCTCCATTTATAGTGAATGAAAGCTTGGCTGGGTATAGTAGTCTGGGCTTGCACCCATGGTCTCTTAGTTTCTGCAGAACATCTATCCAGGACCTTCTGGCTTTCATGGTTTCCATAGAGAAGTCCGGTGTAAGTCTGATAGATTTACCTTTATAGGTAACTTGGCCTTTTTCCTTTGCTGCTCTTAATATTCTTTCTTTATTCTGTATGTTTTGTGTTTTGATTATTATATGGCTAGGAGATTTTTTTTGATCCAATCTATTCGATGTTCTGTATGCTTCTTGAACCTTCACAGGAATATCTTTCTTTAGGTAGGGAAAGGAAGTTTTCTTCTATAATTTTATTAAATATATTTTCTGGACTTTTGAGCTGTACTTCTTTTCCTTCTTCTACCCCTATAATTCTTAGGTTTGGTCTTTTTATTGTGTCCCAGATTTCCTGAATGTTTTGTGATGAGAATTTGTTGGTTTTGCTGTTTTCTTTGATCAGTGTGTTTATTTTCTCTATGGTATCTTCAGTGTCTGACATTCTTTCTTCTATCTCTTGTAATCTGTTGGTAGTACTTGTCTCTGTAGCTCCTGTTCGTTTACCCAGATTTTCCATTTCCATCCTTCCCTCGGTTTGTGCTTTCTTCATTACTTCCATTTTATTCTTCAAGTCTTGCACTGCTTCCCTTACCTGTTTGATTGCTTTTTCTTGTTTCTCTTGGTTTTCTTGGGTATCTTTGATCGATTTATTCATTTCCTCTACCTTTTTGTTTGTAATCTCTAATTGGTTATGGCAGTTTTTCACCTGCTGTTTAAGGTCCTCTATTAATTTTATATAATTCACTTTTGAGTTGATTTCTTCTAATTCTTCCGGAGTGGGGTGTACAATTCTTCTTATTTCAGAATCCCTGGATTCTGGTGATGTCATGTTGCCTTTCAGGTTGTTGGAGGAATTCTTGCATTGGCGCCTTCCCATCTCTTCCTTCAAATGGAGTCGGGAGAGGCCTGGTGTCTTGGTCCAGACTTTGCTGTGACTAACTCTCCGTGTGTATCTCCTCAGTGTAGAAGCAGGAACTGTTCCCGTCCAGATGAAACTCCTCAGCACCAAAGCTTGGACGCCTGATAGTCCAATGCCCCACGGGCAAAAGGGCGAATTTGGGGGGCAGAGCGGGGTCTAGTAGAACACAGGAGACCCTGTGCCCCTGGATAGCACACACTCACCCGTCCAGATGGAGTTCCTCAGCA
>JABTXL010005620.1:18770179-18926805 GCA_025134845.1 Neodon shergylaensis | reverse complement strand
GGGACAAAAGGAGGAACGTGGCAGGCGGGGTCCAGTAGAGCCAGTAGGGGTTCCTTCTCTCTCATTTGGAGAGTTCAATAGAGTTGCCTTCATGTAGTTTACGAAGTTTCCACTGCACTAAGTTTTCCTGCTACTCCTGAAATGTCCCTCAATTTTAGCTGCCTCTCTCGAAGGTCCTTCCTTCAACCTCATCTCCCCTCCCACTTTCTGGTCCTCCAGTTCCTCTCTCTGTTCAGTCCCCAAAGTATTCTTCCTCATCCTATCTATGTATAATGAGGTAGCATACTCTATTTTGTAGTTTCCCTTGATCATTGTGAAAGTGGCATCTTTTCTCATGCAGCCCCAATGCCTTTCTACAACCAGATAAGTAGCCCCCTACCCTCCCCGCTGGAAAACTTGCACGGTGCCTCTTTTTCTAGTGCAGCACTGAAATATTTTTAAATTTTGTTTTGTTTACTTATCTTTAGGTGACAAGAGAACCTATTTATACGTAGTGTTTTCTGACAGAAAGGGAATAACACCTGCCCATTCCTTTCGTAGCCCCACTTTTCTGTTGTCGAAGTTGCCTTCACGTGATTGCTTTATGAGATTTTTATTTAAAATATAAAAAGCACACCTTTTAGCTAACTCAGATGAAATTCTCCTATTCCACTTATTTTAAAAGCTTAAAAATCACTATGAAAGCTATTAAAATTGTCATTTTTTTATTTATTCACTTTCATTTGTGCAGAAGTCATATGATGTAGCACAAATAACAAAAATCCAGAGACAGAAATTGGTGTTGTTCAACCCAAAAACCTAAAAAGCAAAGCAGCCAAGCCACTAGAGAAGTCTTACCTCTACCAAGGCTGGACAACTGTAAACTAAACAGACAGCCTCTCCCTCTCCTCTCATTATATATTCCCCCAGTGCTGAGATTAAGGGTATATGAGCCCCTAGTACTGGATTAAAGATACAGGCCCCCACCACCTGGATTTATTTCTGCAATGATCTTGTGTAGTCCAGGGTGACTTTGAACTCACAGAGATCAATCTGACTCTGTCTCCCACATCCTGGGATTAAAGGTCTGTGTCACCATTGCCTGACCTCTAGTGACTTTAGCTTTGCCTCTGGTCTTCAGGCAAGATTTATTTATCAAAATACAAATAATATATCACTACAGTATGGTCTGGAAACTTAAATTAATAGCATGACAACTGTATATTTGTTCTTACCTATATAACTATCTCCAACATCGAAACAGAATATGTTCTGCCCCACAGAAACCCCTTTAGATTCTTCCTCAGCTCTCCTGCAGAGATAACCACTATTTGACCTCTATCTCTATCACTGAATTTTGTCATTCATAAACCTCCTATAGAGAGAACCATGAATGACAATTTCTTTCATATCTGGCTTGTTGTATGCAGTGGCTTGTTCATTTTCATTCGTTCAGTGTGTGTATGATGAATGTGTGTATTGTTTTCATGTGTGGTACATGTGTACATGCCTACAGAAGCTATGTGAAGATGTTAGATTTCCTGCTCCACCAGTCCTTGCCCTGTACTCTGATGAAAGAGTTTCTCATAGGACCTGGAGCTCACTCTTTTAGGGCTAGGCAGGCATCAAGAACACTGTAGGGCTCCTTTTCGCTCTGTCACTGGACATCTGAGGTTGCAAACACATCACACTTTGTCCAGCTTTCATGTAAGTGCAGGGGATTTGAAGTCAGGAAGTCCTCGTGTTTTTGCAGCAAGTGCCTTCGCCCAGCAGGCCACCTCCTCAAGCCTTCAAAAGCATTCTGGAGCATCCTCCCCATCTTAACAGAGTTTGTTCTTTCATTCTACTGCTGGTAATTGTTATGATTATTTCTAGTAGTTTTATTTACTTATTCCATTTTTCTGAGACAGAGTTGTTGTCCTAGACATTTGCTGACAGAGTTTTCTGTCCTGTCTAGTCCTGCAGCCATTCAGTCCCAAAGAAATATACAGAGGTCTACATTAGTTATAAACTGATTGGCCCATTACCTCAGGCTTCTTATTAACTCTTATAACTTATATTAGCCCATAATTCTTGTCTGTGTTAGTCTTGTGGCTTGGTACCTTTTTCAGTGAGGCAGTCACATTTTGCTTGTTCTGTGTCTGGTTTCCTCTGTGTCTGGATGAGGACCGTAGAGTGCGTCTTTCCCCTTCCCAGAATTCTCCTGTTCTCATGGCCCCACCTATGCTTCCTGCCTAGCTACTGGTCAAACAGCATTTTATTAAATAAGTACAAAAAACAAATCTTTACAGGGTAAAACCATTGTCCCACAGCACAGGATTTCTCTGTGTAGCCTTGTCTGTACAACAACTCATTCTGTAAATGAGGCTGGCCTTGAACTCACAGAGATTTTCCTGCCTCTGTCTCCTGAGTCTTGGGATTAAATGCATGCACCATCATATCAGGTTATTTCAGGAATTTTTAGGGACAAGGAAGATATATACATACATAATATATATACATATATGTATAATTAGGTTTTTTTTGTGTATTAATATAAAATATTTGTTATATAATTAAAAATGAGATTGTTGGGTCACAAGATTTCATATGATTAAAATAACTCAATGTCATATTTTTTCAAAGTCATTCTATCAAACAAAATATTTTATTTTGTAATAGTTTTGTCATCACATATTAAAAATATTTTTATTTGTAACATATTTTCTTTGGAAATTTCACATCATTCATTCCATAATTAAAAACCCTAAAGTAATTAGGTATAGATGCTTCATATATAGCTCATTATAATTAAGGATATATATGACCATACCATAGCCAACATAATACTTAAATCATAGAAAACCAGATATTTTTAAAAATCTAGATTGATACAAGTATATCTACTTCCATTGCTTTTATTCAATGTAGTATCTGACATTTTAAACAGAAAAAAAATGTAAGAAAATGAAAGATAAGGGATTGAAAATGTGAGGGCAAGATGTCAAATGATACCACTTTTTACATGACCTGATTTTATGCTTCAAATACCCCAAGAACCTCACCTAAAGGAAGCACAATTGTGTTGGCTAGTTTTATGTCAACTTGACACAATCTGGAGTTTTCAGAAAAGAGGGAACTTCAATTGAAAAATTACTCCATAAGGTCCAGGTCTAGGAGCCGGGTGGTGGTGGCACATGCCTTTAATCCTAGCACTCTGGAGGCAGAGGAAGGTGGATCTCTATGAGTTCAAGGCCAGCCTGGTCTATGAGAGCTTGTTCCAGGAAAGACTCCTCAAAAAAAATTAAAAAAAAAAGTCCAGATATAGGGCATTTTCTTCATTAGTAATGATGGGGTAAGGTCTAACCTACTGTGGGTTTCCACTGGGCTGGTAGTCCTGGGTTCTATAAGAAAGAAGGATAAGCAAACAATGAGGAACAAGCCAATAAGGAGCCCCCTTTTAGCTCCTGCCTCCAGATTTCTGCCCTGTTTATGTTCCTGTCCTGATTTCCATCCATGATGCTTTACAATGTGGAAGTGTAAGTCAAGTAAACCCTTTCTTCCCCAGCTTGCTGTTTGTCATGGTGTTTCATTACAGCAATAGAGACCTTAACCAAGAAATCATTAAACAAATGCAGTGAGTATCAGAATAAAACATACAAGAATTGGTATTTCCTTTATATACCAATGCCCAACCATTGACACCAGCATAAAAATCCCATTCTCAAGATCCTTAAAAATCCAAATATCTAGGAATGCTATGACCAGGAAGTTTAAAGATTTCTGCAAAAATAATCTATGTGATCAAACTACAGAAGACACTTAAGCAGAATATAAATGGCCGTGATCTATAGAATCAATGTGCTGTATGCTAAACCACGGAAATTCTTCATAGAGCTATAAAAGACAGCCCTAAAATATTTATGAAAATAAAAAGTATATCCAAGTAACAGAGTCAGAATGCTTGTCATAAAGACATATGAGAGAGTATAATAGAACAGAATAGATGACAGAGAAATCATCTTACCCACCTGCAACTTACTCATTTTGATAAAGGTTTCCTAGTGTGTGTTGGAGAAAATATAGCCTCTATCTTAAAGAATTCTAGAAGAGCGGGATTTCCATAGGTAGAAGGTGATGCTATAAAATTCCAACTAAAAAGGAGCAAGTAATCTTACTGTAATATCTGGAATACTGACATGAGGAAAACATGAAAAATGAAGCCACAGAAACAGGAGATAACTTCCCAAGGGATGGTTCTATTAAATGATGAAATTACAGCAAAAATAGACAAATGGAGTCTCCCTTAATATTACAAAATGCAAATCTCTGTACAGCACAAAAAGAATGGGGAGAAAAATTGCAGAAAGGGCTATTTTTTTGTCAAATTACTTGATGAAGGATTAATATTCAGAATATATAAAGAACTCAGAAATGTAAACCAAAAGTATAGGTTATCAATAGATTGGCAAATTAACTAGAGACCCCTTTAAAAAAATGTACAGAGCTCAATAAAAATCAATAAAGAAGAAAAAAAGCATACAGAAAGCCAGTAAGATATGAAAAAATGTTCCAATTTTTAGCAATGAATAAAATTTGATTAAAAATCGCATTGGGGTTTCAGAGGGGCCATATCCTGAAAATAAAGCATGGTAAACTCTTTCAAAAAGACTGAGGGAGAAAAAGAACTTTCATATCTTGATGGGAGGAATGTAAATAGAATCAAGTATAAGATGATATGAAACAAACAAATAAACAAGAGGATGTTATTGGGTTGTACAATTTCTAGGTGTATACCCAAAGACACCTAATGTCAGGATAACATAGAGATTTCTGTGTGCCTATGTTTTAATGGCATCATTTACAGTAGCCACACAACAGATTCAGCCTAAATGTGATCCAGGGGTGAAATGGATAAAGTCAATCAATCATTAAGCAGGAAAGAATTGTCACTTTAGGGAAAATGGATTGTAGAACTTGACAGCATCATATTAAATGATGTAAAGTAGACTCAGAACGAAAAATACTGAGTTTTTCTCTCATGTATTTGATCTAGAACCAAAAAAAAGAAAATTATACAAATGTAGAGCTAACCATTTGGGAGGGGCAGGTGGGAGCTATGGGAGGATAGGGAGTTAACATAATCTAAATGTCTTATATAAATGTATGAAAATGTCACAATGAAGTCATTTATTTTCTAGAATTTATATTGGGCCTCTGCAATACATTGCACTGAGAAAGTAAAATAAGTTCATGAGAAGAATATTGGATATCATATTTTAGGATTAATCACGTTTGTTACATGGCATATACCACATCATAGCATTTCCAGAAACATCTCTACACATTAGCCTTATGCCACTATGCCCCGCTCAGGGGTCTTTACGATTCTTTGAGTTTGTTGCTTCCACAAATGTGTCTTCTCCCTCTCTGAGGCAGAAGAATAAGAGCGAATACAATATCCCTTCAGCTGCATCTATTAGGAACCTCTTTAGTCAAGCATGGACCAAGAGCTAGAAACACCAAATTAAATGAAGGATATTGTTTTGGTTTGCTAAATCTATTTGCACTGAAATCTGCCCATTAGGCACATGTCTGTCTTGTGCAAGTCATTCATCCTTTCTGACTCTCCATTCTCTTGCATTTAAAATGAAGGCAAATTCTTTTTTTCAAAATTGTGGAAACTCAGATTAAAGATGCAACTCTTTTGTAACAGTTCTACTTACTCCTTGGAATAAATAGTAGACATTGACTTTAATGCCTGTTTCCCTCATATGTTTAAGGGTTATTGTGATTACATAATAGGATAATGGATATGAAATTGCTTTGGTATTTTTAAACAGGAATTTGTGGTAAAGTAGGAGTCAACATGCCACTGTTCTTCCCTGTGAAAGTTTAAGCCCAAGAGGCAGACACTTTGAGATCAAAGTAGCAATTTAATTAATGATAAAAGCTTAGAAATGTCATTTTGATGTGCTTCTCAATGTTTTGTTCTAAAATTAAACTTCCCTCCTTAGGCACAGGTACATTTCAAATGTTCAATTCTTACCTACTGGGACAGATAACTTGCTATCAGGTAGAGAGCAAAGAGGGTGAATGCTTCCCTCAGCAAGAAAGAGATCTTGACAGCAGTGTTGCTACAATTATGTTTTAAAATTCATCCATCATGTAAGGCAGTCCACCCACCTATGGGAAATAAGACAGTGGTATTTCTTTACTTCCTATCTATGAGGAAAGGAGATATGGATTTGGAAAATAGTGTTCAAAACAGGCATATGTGCACAATTCTTTTCATAAATTCAAAATAACCTCCTCCCAGCCTACCCTCCTCATATATGGTTGGAACTTCTATTTCACATTCATACAGTATATGTGTGTTTCCTTGAAGGCTCCTTAGAGCCTTACCCTCAGATATAATAATATGTCTAGAGAAAACCTCAGTGTAGCGAAACCTGTATTTACAGAATTACACTTTTGTATGATATATTTGTATATAAAATGCACTCTCTATGTGTGGTTTCCATCAGTGAATGTATAAATAAATGGAAATGTAAAGAGAAAATAATTTTACAATGCTAGGTATAATCATTTTTAGGTATGATTTTGTGTGATCATTATTATGCTTTTTATACTTTACAGTAATTGCTAATAATTTGTTTTTAAAAAAGTTGACACCCCCTTCCCCATTGTTTGTGAGTAATAATAAGGTAGGTGAACAGCATGTGGATGCTTTTTATACACTAAAGAAATTACCACCTTGTAACCTGAATTGTGTATTTTCTTGCTGTTGCTTTGCTGGGAGCCTTGCTATAGCGTTTTTTTGTTGGATTTTATTTTGTCACAGAGATTTTAGTGTTTGGAATATTTGACTCATCTGCCTCCTCCTTCCTCTCCCCCATCCCTCCCTTTTCTTTTCTTCCTCTTCCTTCTCTTGCCTTTTTTCCTCTTATTTTCCTTTTTTGAAAATGCTTAGGCTAGCTTTTTTTCACTCCACTTTTCTCTGAGCTCTAATAGTTTCTATTTTAAGTTTAAATATTTATAATTTAGAATGTTCATAGATATATAATATTTCTCCCCAAAGTCATTATCTGAATTTATCCCACACTTTATAGAATAATCAGTCATTACATCACATTTACCATACACTAAATTTGTACAGAAATTTGTATTTGTTTCTTAACTCTTAGTTTGTTTCAATTTTACCTTTTCCCTATAAACTATCATACTTTAAAACCATGTAGTTTTGTATATTTTGGACTGTGATTAGTTAGATCTCCCCTTTCGCTTCCAGAATGTAGTTTAAAATTGAAACGATGGACCATTACTCCGCAGAAAGAATCACACATACATTTGTCAGCCTTCATTAGAGCATCTTCAGCAGTTTCTTTGTCTCTGTCAATATGATAGTATTTGCCATCTTAGCGAGGTACCACTTGAAATGACATCTAGTCAAGTCTGTGATATAATTGATCTTTCAATTATTAACAGTCTGGGATACAGCTGAATTTCAAGTAGGAAAAGCCTTGGATCGACAACTTCTCTATGGAAAACTGGCTGTTTTTGTGAACAGATGGGAAAACAAGGTTTTTAGGAGAAACATATCATCGATGCTTTGTTGAGATATCCTTCCAGTACCTCCTTGGATTAAGAAATGCTGCCTTTTTCTTGAAATACACAGATTCTTTGAGTATATGTATATGCCAGGCCAGATGCAAAAAATATATCATTCCCAATACCATGGGAACTCACAATTTATTCCATAAGATAAATACTCTTACATTCTAGAAGCAGCTATTTGTATTCTAATATAATGATAATATGCAATATATTAATATTTTTCATCAATTGCTAATTTTAGCAGTATTTACACAGTTTCTTCACAAGTGTTACAACTGAACAAGAATATAGTACCCTGAAGTGTAAGTATTCAGAGTCACTGTGCTTTATTTGGTTAAGTTATATGATTGGCAACAACTAATAATTCACCTTAAATGTATATATGCTAACAAACAAACTGTAAAAGAAGAAATATACTTGGTCTTTCTTTTTGTTTTCATGATACAAAAATAGAGATATAGGCATCACATCTATTATACTTTCATTATAAAGTAGTAGTTTGAAGAATACTTGGAATTTGGTAGATGACTTTGTTTCTCTAATTTTTGTGTTTTTAAATGAACTTTTACAACGCAAAACTGAACTCTCTTTACAGCAGATGTACAGAGTTCCTCTTGACTTCAATTTTAAATTTCAAAAAACCTTTAAACTATACTTAAAATATGTTTTTATGGAGGTAGAAATCAAAAATCAGAAGATATAGTTGTAAGACTTCATATAGGACACAAATTCATATCATAACTATTATCATGAGTGTCCAGGACTACCACAGTTCTCTCTTAAACCTCATTTCAAATAATCATTTATTTCTAGCAGTCGCATTGTCTATTAATTATGGTTTTTGAAAACACATCTTGCTTTATAATCATGCTTGTCTTGAACTTACCTACCTTCTGGAGTTCTGAGATATACAAGCTTGTACCAATAGACCCACTTTATTGAACAATGTTTTAATTTATTTCTCTCTATAGATTATGTATGTCCATTGACTTGTTTATGAATAACTAGACAGGTTTTCTATTGTTTCTTGTTCCTTTTATTCAAAATTATGTTTACCTGTCATCATTATTGTTTCATGTAATTACAGTTTTTTCACTTGATTTGCATTCATGACCTTTCAGAGTAAACTGTAACTTATTAATATACTTTGTTGTTATTGGAAATGTGGATTATTTCAAGAAGATTATTATGATCAAAGTTACTTTTAAATATTCTTGTATGAATGTTTTGTTAGACATAAATGCTAATTTTGTTGTTGTGTGGTCATTTGTGATAAGGCTTTTTAGCTTCTAGAGACTCCTCAACACCTTTTAAAAGTGCCCTGTCTACTTACCTCTCTGTCAGAAGTATAGACAAATTCAACAGCTCTTCCTCATTGATTTGTACTTACTCCATTTTTTATCAACATCCTGGAGCCTATATGAGTCTATATGATACATGCATGCAGTGCCTGAAGATACCAGAAGAGGGTATCAAATCATCTGGACCTGGAATTATGAATGATTGTCAATTATCAGGGGTTAGGAATGAACTTGGGTTCTCTGGGAAAGCATCAAATACTCTTAAATGTTGCTTCATCTCTCTAGCTCCTGGCTGTTCTTGGTCTCTTTGCTGTTCCTTGACATGATGTTCATGCATGCTTATTATTTTTTTCTTTTTCAGTATAGAATGTATTATTTTCTTGACAGTGCCCTCCAACCATGGTATTCTTTCTTTTTCCTGGTCAAGTCTATTTGTGACACTTGCAACTGTGCTTGTTTTCAATTATTTATTAAATTTCCAATACTTCATTTGGTTTAATGTAAGTCTCAATTTTCTCACTGATGTGTTTGTTTGTTTATGTTTTGTTTTGTAACTGCCTTTTTGTTCCACATTCTGATTTTATGCAATTCTGTCTTCTGACCTTTCAATGCTGCTGGCTTTACTCTTCAGATTCTGGATTGAATCTGTCTGCTTGTCGTTATTTAAAATCTGCATCTAGCATGTCATGCATTCTAGTATCTCTGAAGGAAGTAGTGGAGTCATGCTGTCCCATGGTTCTCCATTTTTTTTAAGTGTTGAAATTTGTGCCCTTGATACTTTAGGTTTCGCCTCTAGTTTTGTTTTTGGGATCTTATTAAACAGCAGAATTTTCAGGGGTCTAACCCCTGAAATCAATGAGAGAAGAGCAAGCAAACTGCTGTAAAAGCAGTGACACTAAAACATATGAACTATAGAAGTGGACTTAACAATATTAAAGCTCACTAATAGCATAGAAGAGGAAATTACAAAAAATACAGAACATGCTATGAAGTTAAGATGATTTGTGGTAAATGTGAAAATACTAAAAGAACCAAAAAGAAGAAGAAGAAGAAGAAGAAGAAGAAGAAGAAGAAGAAGAAGAAGCACAGAAAGGGGCAAATGGAAAAGAACTGAGTTTACATTTTAAAAAAAGTAAATGAAGGAGAGATGTAGACACGATGTTTGAGAGGGATGAGGAACAGGCAAGAGATGAGCAAATAAATAAAGAAAAAAAAAACAAAAATGAAAAAGATTTCTGATAGTGAGAAAGGTCAAGCACAAAACTAATTTTAAATTAATTTTTAATTAAGAGGGGAAAATAACAATAAAAGCAGTAACCTTCCTTCCTTTCTTCCTTCCTTTCTCCTTCCTCCCTCCCTTCCTTCTTTCCTTCCTTCCTTCCTTCCTTCCTTCCTTCCTTCCTTCCTTCCTTCCTTCCTTCCTTCCGTCTTTGTGTCTTTCACATCAGGCGTCTCAATTCTACTCATTTCCCTGTCCCTTTGTTTCTGCTCTCTGACCCCTGTCCTCAGACCTTGCAACTCCCACACATGAAATAAAATAAAAAACTTTAAGAGAAACGAAAAATAAAAAAGAGGGAAAATATCTCATCTTGGAGGCTGTAGCATGACCCTGTGAGTCACACGGTATACCCTTTCGTCCATCTATCTTTACTTTTAAGTGGTCATTGCAGAGTCATTGATGTGCTTCTAGGTCTCTGGTTTCTACTACACCACTGATCCTGGGCCCTCACTGGCATTCCTCTTGAATATCCTGTTGTCCCGTGTCATGGAAATTCTGCAGCCTTGAGTCTGCAGGACCAGCATCTTCATGTGCTCCAACAGATTACAGATGAGGTGGTTATTGTGGTGAACCAACCCCTAGCCCTGGTTTTGAGCCTGGGTAATTGTAGGGTGGGTCTGCCTGCCAGCTCTCCTCCTCCATCACCACCAGGGCGAGCTTTCTAGTGTTGCCTTGGCTAGTTCACCCTATGTAGCAAGAAGCAAGTGGCTAGACCATTTCTCCTGCTTTCATGCCTTCAGGGTCAACCCACCCACACTTACACCACCAGGGCCAGCTCTATGGTGCTGCTCAGTATTAGGGTCACTCACTTGAGTGTGACAGCTGGTGAGGTGTAGGGGCTACTTTCTAGCTCATATGACTTTAGGCCAGCTCTCCTAACTGCCACAGCTAGCGAGGGGTGGGACAAGCGGTGGGGAAGGCATCTCTCCCTTGCTCATACCACCATGTGGCAGATGAGGGACAGGGCCAGACCTCACATACTATCCACTGTCAACAGGGTCAGCTCTACTGTGCTGCCCAGGTTAGGTGTAGCACCTGCTCTCCCGAGTGCTGGAGTTGGTAAGGGAGAGGAGAGGGTTAACTTCTTCACCTGCTGCAGAAGGCAGGGAAGAGCTGGGGGGGCATCTTTCCCTCACCCACATCTATCACCCTGTGTGACAGATGAGCATACCGGGACCTGGTTTCCCATTCTCATGTCCTCAGGGACAGCTTGCACACACACTCCTGTGAACAGAGTCATCTCTGTTTTGCTGCCTATGCAAGGTGTGGAACCAGCTTTAGAAGGTGCTTCAGCAGGTGTTACAGTCCATGAGGGGCTGGGTCAGCTCTGTGCGGCCCTATCATTTTGATTTTGCTGATATCAAGGACATCAACATGAAAAGTGGTTGTAGGAATGTCATGGACCCAGACGTGGGCCTTGGCAGTAGCCCAGGCATGGTAGTCACTATGGCCATGTGCGATGAGGAAGCCTCCCACCTCATTCTGTACCTCACCACTTTCATCTCTTCAGATCTGCCTCTCTCCACAGGACATGAGCCATTCTGTTTGTCTGTTTTTCTCTCTCCTTTACATTTGCTCACCATAATCGTTACCAACTTCCCTGAGCTGCCCTGTGTTGGGTGGACAGGCCCGTGTTTTCTCCTCGGTGTCTAAGGCAGGATGCTCCAGACATGCCTTGTGGATCTCCTTGTCCCACTCAGTTGTAATCAAAAGCAGCAATATTTTCAAACAATAAAATAAAGCAAATATACTAGCTAAAGTCTGATAAAGGCAATGAAATGAAAGGAAAACACAGGCCAATGAAGAAATGAGAAGAAAAAGGGAAAACAACGGAAAAGTAAAAGATTGTTAACTAATGGGAAGAACTCGAAGTTGCATGGCTATATGGAGCAAGTAAAAACACAAAAACTTAGGTAACTGAGGATGTTTAACTAGCCTATGGGAGACAGCTTCTAGTCCATTATCTTACCAAATTCATTTACCTCTCCGGTTGCTAATTTTAATATGTGTGTATCCATGAGTTTTGCCTCTATTGGCTGTGTTTTCTTTTGATTGATGTGATCTCATCTGATCCCTATTTATTCACTGGTTTGGCATCATGTATAAATGAATACAAAAGCTGAGTTGTGACTTCTGCTTTAGACGTTAGGGTGCATCATCCTATCTGGTGATTAGGGTGAGGTGCTAGTCTTTCCCATTGTTCTCAGAACTGGCTTGTGGTGAAACTGACTGTGGCATGACTTTAATGAAGTTGAATTCACCTGTACCTGGCCCACCTTGGTTTCCTGCCACTCTCTTTACATCTTGTTGGTATATAGAATCAAATGCGTTGTGTTGCCATTTCAGGTTCATGGGTGTATTCAATTCTAGCAAAGCCTTAAGATTGCAGTTCCGTTTTATAAACTGATCCATTGATCTCTCTATTTCAGTTGACCTCTAACAAAACCAGCATTGCGATCGGAGGGTAACTGCCAAGGTACATAATTTACTTTTGTGTTTAGAGTCTTTTAACATATTTTTTTTAAATCTTTTAAGAATTTCATACACATGTACTGTATTTATATCATTGTCACCCTGCCTTCTCCTCTTTACAAGTCGCTTATATTTTCCCACTCCCTCTAAAGTTTATGACTCTTCTGTAATTATTATTACAACATACACACACACCCCCTACAGGGTCTAATAAGTGTTGTTCTTACATATACAGGTTTAGGCTTGAAAAATTGCAATTGGATAACCCAAGAAGGGCCTCATTTCTGGGGGAGACAGATTCCCTGTGATTTTGAGGACATGGATTACTAGCAACTCTACATCTGGAGATAGTGCTTTTTCAATTTTCCCCTGTGTTTATTAGCATGCTGACTGGTGGTATCATTATGTAGGTCTTGTTTAGGTGCCTGTACTATTGTGATGTCATGGATACTATATTCCCTGTCATTATGTAGCTGCAGGTATCCTGGTACTCTGTCTCCAACAGTTCCAGCTCCTCTTCTGTTTTGTTTATTGAGCCTTCACTGTAGAGATGTTACAGATGTGTGGCTGTGGTGGAGGGCTCCACAGACCCTCTTTGATGAGGGGTAAGAGCTACACTTACTTGTGGCTATAAGGGTTAAGGCTTTTTTTTTTTGCCCAAAAGGTTTCTTTGTATTTATGTTAATATGTGTCTTCATGAGTGAATGGCAGGTGTGTGTGGGTACCCACAGAGGTTAGAACAGGGCATTGGCTGTCCTGGATCTGAAGGTACAGGCGGTTGTATGCTGCTGATGTGGGTGCTTGAAACCAAAGTTGAGCAAATATTCAATCCTAGGCCATCTTTCCAGCCGCATTAGAGTCTTCTTGATTTCAGTGTATTTTATTCATCCATACTGCTTCATAAATCCTCCTTGATTTTTCAAGAACCCTGTAAAGTCACCTTTTGTCTGTGCTCTATCTCTACTAAGAATAAACCCATGTAATATGCAATCTGTTTGGATTATTTGTGATTATGCAAGATGATGGAGGAGGGTCATCTTTCTATCTGTTGTTTCATTGGTTAAGTAATAAAGAAACTGCTTGGCCTCTGATAGGGTAGAATTTAGATAGGCGGAGTAAACAGAACAGAATGCTGGGAGAAAGAAGCAGATTCAGGGTGTCGCCATGATTCTCCCACTCCAGACAGACGCAGGTTAAGATCTTCCCTGGTAAACCAACTCGTGGGCTACACAGCTTATTAGAAATGGGTTAGATTAATATGTAAGAGCTAGCCAATAAGAGGCTGGAACTAATGGGCCAACCAGTGTTTAAAAGAATACAGTTTCCGTGTAATTATTTCGGGTACAAAGCTAGCCGTGTGGGCGGCCGGGTGGCTGAATGTAGCCAGCCGCCCCTATTACAACAGCAAGAAACCTCCTTTTTTATTTAGTTACTATTTGTGCAATATATATTTTCTATGTTTTGAATTTTAGCTTTTTCTATACAATTATATTTTAGATTTAGCTCTTTAAAATTAACTGGAAAATTATTTAAATATCCAATGTGATATTCTTTGTTAATTAACCTGCAATTTAGAACAATTACTGTAAGTACAGAAGCTCCTAGGTCTACATCATCTGTCTTATTTACTTTTGCTGATGGTCCTGCATGCATTTTATTTGCTGTGTATTCCTTTTATGCCTCTCTTTGCATTGATTAAATGCACATTATGTTCAGTTGTATCTTTTTTAGCTTGAAATTCATGCCTTTTGCTTTTATTCATTTGGTGGTTAATAATCCTCATCAAAAAATAATATCTTTTGCTCTTCCCAGATAATAAAAAAGACAGATATTTAAGTCAATTCAGCCCATTTTCTCTGAGTTTTTATGGCAATGTATTCTCGGCACTACAAAATAATTTTACTTGAATTTTGCTATGGCTGCTGTGACAAAGTAGGGTAGCTTAACAAACAGAAATCTAATCAAGGTACTGCCATGGCCAAGTTCTATCTGAAGTATGTAAAGGAGCATCCTTCCTGCACCTCCAGCTTCTGAGAGCCACAGCAGTTTTCATAAACATGCCTGTAGAAATCCACTCTATCCTCTGCCTCCATTTTAATAGTATCACTCTCTCTATGTGTATCTCCATCTCTCCCTTCCCCCTGCATCTTCATAAGTTATATTGATCATAAGCTCACTTCCTTCCATTTGATCTCTGAACAGACTACATCAGTAATAGTAATCCTTATCAACCTAGGTTGCATTACTGGACCTTAGTGTTTTGGCTTATTTTAGGGAGAACATAGAACAGCATAATAATCATTTAATGTTTATTAAAGTTCACATGTTAATTTAATGTTTTATTATTATTTATTATTTTAATTTTTGCATTTCCAAGTTTGCACCTGAGATAGTTTTCTTCAGATTAAAATATTTTCCCAAAATTGTTACATATAGTATTTTCATTCTCAGATGATTCTTTTTTTCTGTATGAAATATAATTTCATCAGTTATTACCTTTGGAGTAGTAATAATATCATTCTAGGCTTCCATTGTTATGGATGATATAATAACTATAAATCTGAACTCTTTGGAATATTTTATTTTTCTGGCTTCCTTCAAGATTGCCCCATTAAGTGTTGCTTTTTGATAAAACAGTTTTAACACTTCTGAATATGATGTTTTCCGCACTTACACATATACACATTCATTCATTAATACATTTACCTTTATGCTTCAGATTCTTTGAGCTTTTAAATCTGTTGGCCAAGAGTCCATACAGATTTTCAAATTTTCCAGTGTTTCCAAGTACTGTCTTTGTTTATCTGTTCCTTTTTTCTTATAGAGTCCAGCACATCTATGCTAAATAGTCTTCTTGTATGTTCTGTGTATTCTCTCCTATTTTTTTTATACCTTATCAGTTTGACTTTGTCTAATAAGTTGGTAAACCTTTGTTTGTTTATTTTATGAGACAGAGGTCTTTCTCTGCAGCTGTATTGAAACTTGATCTGTAGATCAGGCTGGCATTGAACTCAGATATGCATCTGCCTCTGACTTCCAAGTGCTGAGTTTAAAGGCACCAACACCCTTCTTAACCCTAGTAAGTGATCAACAAAGACCTAAGTGTTTAAGAACACAGCATCTCAACCACAAAAGGCATTTAATTCAGATCAGTGTTGAATCAGAGGAAGAATTGTCACAGATAATAGAATTGCCCCAATTGTGGCAAGGTAGAGTTTGTGAATTCAGGACGACCTCTTCCTAAAACTAGATGAATTCCTAAGGCCAGACAACAAAGGCCAGTACAAAAATTCAAGGAAAGAGCTGTTGTATGAAACCCTAGCTACAGTTTGTGTCTTCAGTGTCTCAAAAAGGCTTATATTGCTTTCTCTCCACAGCAGTGGTATTGGAGGTGGTGATACCTTGGGAAGGTGGAATCAAGTAAGATGTCTTTAGATTATTAGCGGGATTTCCTCACATGGCTTGTGGATTTCTTGACTCTTCTTTCTCTTTTATGCTCCATGGCTTATGATTGAGCACTTTTTCTTCAAAAAATGTTTTCATCATGATGTATGCAAAACAAATATGCAAAATGATCATATATTACAACCTGCAGAATTGAGAAAAAGGAAATCATTACACATTAATTATCTTTTATTTTGTAATAGTACCAGAAAAAACAACTAGCATAGACCTGTACCCTCTGTCCATGTGAAAGATGATGTGGTAGAACACTATGTGTTTTTCATCAGTCAGCATGTTAATCAACTAAGATATAAGAAAAAAATGTTCTTTTAGAAGAATGAGTACATAGCAATAGAAAATAATGGAATGCCTTGCTTTGAAAATGGTACAAATTTGAAAAATACTCAATGATGAGAGTAAGACTGATTATATGTGATTATATGTATTAGCAGAAAGTTAAACAATAATAATTAACATTAGGTGTAATAGTAATGATAGTTATATATACAGCAGTTGGTTATGTATTATATACCTTAGGATTGTTTGGGATACTTTGGGGATACATAAAATAATTTTATATTATAATTATATTTGATTTCCACAAATGTATGAATAATTTATATGAAATTTCTTTATAGGAGTTATAGTTAAGTTTTATTAAAATTTGGTATTAATATCTTTATATATATTTTATATTTTATAGATTATAGCTTACATAGATATATGACAGACTATTTCAATAATTCACTTGCTTTGTTCAGAGTTGAAAGAGCCATGTAGAAAAAATTTGCAGTTTTTTCTTAGGTTCCTCACAATGATCCATCAATTTCTTAGCTTCTACAGCATTTTGTTCTGGAATTACACCAAATTCATCTACTCAACATTTTTTTCAATATATTAAAATCAAGTCACAACATCTATAGGAAAAGCATGCAACACAATCAGCTGGTTGAGTCAATCTGAAGGACAGAATTATTTGGCAGTATTCTTGTAGCTCCAGTGACTACTACCTAGATTATATTTTACAATGAAAAGAGTTTGTGCCATTTTATCACTCCACTGCAAGGATAGCCAGCATTCGCCATACCTGAGACAAGCTCCTTGAGTATATCTTAATTAAATACTAGAGTGTAGTGAATATGAGAAATCCTAGAGATCATGACTTTAGGTATTCAAACTTTAGGATGATGTCATAATCATTTTTCAGTTTTCGGAACTATTTCATGCTTTCCAAACTTACTACACTTTAAACCCTTCTCCCCTTCTTGTTTAACAAATAAAATAAAATCTTTGGGGTATTCCTATACCACCTATTCTAGACTGAATGGTCATGAAACCAGGGTGATAATGCTAGGTCACAAATTCAGCCTTAATCCATGCCTCCAACTCTAGTACCTCTGTGCAAAGTGTACATGTGTCGTTTCCCAGTTTTATGGTTGGACTATAAATGTTCTTTTTGGTTCTTGATATCTTCTCAAAGAGCAGAGCTGGGCCCCTGAGAAACTGAGTCCAGCTTTAATAGGATTAATTTTCATTCTGAATCCTGCATGCTTTCAGGAACCCAGCATGAAGAAGCATCTCATCCTTCTGCAAAGACTGTTTCCTAAAGATATTAGACCACAGTCTAACAATCCCAGGACAGTTCTTGGTGAATTTGAGACTCACAGCAAAACTTTATCCTACACCAGCTATTCATATTTTAAAGAGAAATGTTGCATTTCATTTTGTTGTTTGCAAAACTATGCTGCTTATAAGAATTTGAGAGATAAATTGTGCTGGTAGTTGCATAATAATATGATTTTAATTAACCACACTGGATTGCATACTTAAAATGGTTTGCATAACAAATTTTATGTTACATGTATTTTCCCACAATAAAAATATTGAAGAAATAAATTTTAGATTCATTGCTTATAGGCCTCCTTGAAGAAAATAGAAATCTACTTTCTTCATTGATAAGGAAAATGATATAAGTAAAAAACTCAGAAATACTTAAAGAAAAGAAGGCAATTAAAAATGAATAAGTATAGATAAAATAAAATCATTTTCCTTGTGGGATTAAATTCAGAGTTTTGTGCATATTAAG
Organism: Neodon shergylaensis; assembly: GCA_025134845.1. Taxonomy (NCBI): domain Eukaryota; kingdom Metazoa; phylum Chordata; class Mammalia; order Rodentia; family Cricetidae; genus Neodon; species Neodon shergylaensis. The sequence goes on along the minus strand of JABTXL010005620.1, from coordinate 18,908,648 downwards.
CACTATATTACTGAGGCATATTTTCAACATCTAAAATAAAATCTTTCCTTTTTATTATTCTTAATTGAACAAAAAGCTGCAGTTTATTTGAAATAACAATACGACTGGAAGGGAGTGGTTCATGCCTTTAATACCAGCACCCAGGAAGCAGAGCCAGGTAGATCTCTGTGAGTTCTTGGCCAGCCTGGTCTACAGAGCTAGTTCCAGGACAGGCTCCAAAGATACATAAAGTAACCCTGGGTCAAAAATCCAAAACCAAAACCAAAAATAGTAGGAACTATTTATTTGATAATTACTTTTGTGTATAGGCAAAATGAATGTTAACTTAAGAAGAGATAAGCATGAAGAATTAGAAAGTTTTGTTAAATTATATGACAGAAGTGCTTGACCTCCTCTTGTGGGCTGCATATCTGTAGCTTAAACCAATGTTCAATATTATTTTAAGACTGGACCTATTGGCTCATTGAGATGAATTAATGGGTGGAAGGGCTTTCAAGTAGGCCCAAGGCCTAAATGTGCTCACTGATTCTCGCTATGTGACAAGATAGAATTCACTTTGAGAGTTGTCCTCTAAATTCTGAATAAACACTATAGCATTCATGTGCCTTCACACACAAAAAAAAAAAATTTAAAAATTGCATCTGTTTCAAACATGTAGAGTTTTGTGGTTGCTTCCTAAGTGAAATAATTTATCAACCTTCTACATGACACTTACATTAAGTTAGTTAGAAGTATTCTTGAGATGCTATACAGTATATGGGAGTTTGCGCATGTGTAACAAGCAAACAGTATATCAATTTATACAAGGAACATGAGCATTTGTTGATTTTGTTACATGCTGGCTACTTAGAATCTATCCATTACAGATCCTGAGGAAGGGCTATACATTGTTATTTGTAAGTTACCTTGAATCAGCTACAGTTTTGTACTGTGAACTGGAGTGTATCAACTAAAACAAAAGCAAGCTATATCAGATGTGCTGAGGCAAGAGAGAAAAATAATCATATGAAATGCTTGTGTGTAATATTTGATTATGTCCTCCAAAAGCTTAGTCGAAGAAACATAAAAGCAATGAACAAAAGCAACAAATAGACAAAAGTAAAAACCTTGATAGATTTTTATGTAACCCAACAGTTCCTAAAATTACTTTTAGATCAGTGGCCCAAATATGCATCATAAAAGAGACTAACAAGTGGGTCTAAAAGAAGACTCAACTATACATTGTCTACAAGAAACCCACTTGGCTTCATTACATTATTATTCATGCCGCTCACTACACTACATATTAAACATGTAGAACTTAATTATCGAGTGCATACAACATGTATAACCCTAAACAGTATCTCTCAGCTTCTCCCTTGTCCCTAAAACTGAAACCACCATTCTCCTAATTTTATGAGTTTGGAAATTTAGATTTATCAAAAGCGCAAGTATTTCCTTCTGTGTTTTCAAAATGAAAGTAATGTGACCTCCTGTGTTCAAAGGATGAATGATAATCTTCTCTGTGCATGCTTTGCATTATTGCTCTCATGTCTTCAATTCTGAAATCAATGGAAAATCAAATTCTTTTCATATATTTTATATTGTGCTCAATGCTTCAATGAATCACAAAGTACAGACATCTTTTGATCTGGATTTCATTTCTTTGGGATCCATGCAAAGAAGTGGGATTGCTGGATCAAATGGAGTTCTAGCTTTAATTTTATGGGTAACTTTCCCTACTATTTTCAACAAAAGGTGCATAATTCTGATCAACTGTGTGCAAAGATTCTTTTTTCTACATTCTCGTCAATGTTTGATATAATTAGTCATGCAATAAGTCATTGCATACATAAGTCATGTTGTTTGATGATGGTTTCATCTCTTATTTTATGACCATTACTCATACTGACTGTTTCCTCATAAGCCTGTTGACTATCTGAGTTTCTGAGAAATGTCTATTTAGATTCTGTGTCATTTTTAAGTTGTGTTAATGTTATTGAGCAGTTTGTGGTCTTCTCATACTTTGCATATTTTTTTTCCATGACAGGGTTTCTCTGTAGCTTTGGAGCCTTTCCTGGAACTAGCTCTTGTAGACCAGTCTGCCCTTGAACTCACAGAGATCTGCTTGCCTGCCAAGTGCTGGGATTAAAGGCGTACGCCACCACTACCTGGCTTTCATACTTTGTATTTTAAACCATTATTAGATCTATTAATTGCAAATATACTGCCCTACTCTGTATATTATATCTCCAGTCTGTTGGATCTTTTCCTAGAAATGTAGTTTTGTAGCATGGTATGACCTGATTTACTTCTTTTTGCTTTTGCTCTGGGGTCTTATAGAAAAAGTAATATTCAAACCAAGGAGAAGTTTTTTGGCTATTTCTCCTCTATCAGTTCTGTGTCTTGTGTGTAAGTCTGTAGCATTAGGACATTTACTTTAAATAACAGAAATTATTGAAAATAGTCTTTCCTCCTTGTGTAAAATAAGCTTCTTTATGAAATAAATTGGTTATAAATCATATAAACTGACCATAGACATATGAACTTATTTCTGGACATTCTATTGTATTTTGTTGGTCTATTTCTGCTTAATCCCAATACTTGAGTATTGATTACAGCAACTTAGTATTGTAAATGAAGTAATATAAATATTTCAGGTAAAGCTGAGGAATAGTTTAGTTGCTACAAAAAAAAATTAGTTTCTCTGGAATAATTATCTTTCTGTTTCTCTCAAGACAAAGTTTCTCTGTAGCTTTGGAGCCTGTCCTGGGACTCGCTCTCTAGACCAGGCTACCCTCAAACTCACAAAGATCCGCCTGTCTCTGCCTCCTGAGTGCAATGTTTATCTTTAACGGTACTTGGCAATAAGCTTCCATCAGTTCATTAATTCCATATCAAGATACCTAGTCTAATATCTGTGAAAGTAGACCTTTTCTTTGGTACATTGTAATTTTTCTGTTTTCTCCAAATTTGAAAGTAGTTGTTTGGATCATAATGGGACTTCTCTGACAGACTTAATAAGACCTGCTCATTATAAAAGTTTACTATGTTTTTCTCATGGATATTAGAATGGACTGTTGCATCTGTATTTCTTATAAGCTGATTGGAAACTGAAAATCTCTCCAGTAATTTTTAAAATATGCTTTTAGGCCAGTGTTTCTTATAAAAAACGTATTTCATGTTTCATCTTAGATTTTGGGAGGCTGGTGCCCAAGAATTTGAGAAATATATAATGGTTGAAAAGTTTTCGAGTTCATCATGCACTTTCCACTCAATTCCCCTGCTTCCACATCAGATGGAGGTGGGCTTTCCCAGCATGGGAGAAGCTTGGGAATCACTCTCGGGGGTGGGGGTGGGGGGAGCAGTTCTTTGGCATTGGCAGGGTTTGGAAAGCTTCGGCTTCTGATCAGACAAGCTGGGATCCTTTCTGTAGCTGCCTCTCCTTCACTTCATTTTTCTGCTGGTTCTTGATCTCTTAGTAAATTTCTTTGAGCCTTTGTAAAATTTTTAACTTTCTTGTTTTTCCTCAGTATTGCTTAATTGACACTAAGTTTTCTCAGCTCTCTTCTTTCTATGTTGTAAATTTTATTGCTTTGTCCCTTTGGTGTAATTTTTAATAAAGTTTATGAAGTATACAATTTACTCTGGTCATATCCACCTGTCACGACCCCCAACTCTTCTCACAACCTTCCTCCACATAGTTCTTCTGATGGAGAAAGGTCATTGGTTAAATAAAGAAACTGCCTTGACCCTGATAGGACAGAAAATTAGGTAGGCGGAGTAAACAGAACAGAATGCTGGGAGGAAGAGGAAGTGAGCTTAGACTCCATAGCTCTCCTCTCAGGGGCAGATGCGGTGAAGCTCCCACCCAGGATGGACGTAGGCTAGAATCGTCCCGGTAAGCGCACCTTGGGGTGCTACACACATTAATAGAAATGGGTAATCAAGATGTAAGAATTAGCCAGTAAGAAGCTAGAGCTAATGGGCCAGGCAGTGTTTAAATGAATACAATTTGTGTGTTGTTATTTCGGGGCATAAGCTAGCAAGGCCACCGGGAGCCAGGTGGCAGAAACGCCAGCCCGCAGCTCTTTCAACATTCTTCTAGTTAAGTTTCTGTTTACATTTTAATCTTTGCATAACCCTCTTCAGCTGCTCATATATACATGGTCCAGTGCCAACCAGTGGCTGGCACATGGTCACCCTTGCACCAGGCACAACACCCGGGAAAGAAACTGATCCTGCCTTCTCAGGAGCTGGTAGTAGCTCCCCACTGTCAATAGCTCCCCAGCTCGTGAGGTCTTTCTCCTTTCATACTGGAGTACTTACTGGATTGATCTGCCCAGTTCTTGCCCGGGAAGCCATAGCTGCTGTGAATGCAGATGCGCGACAGGCCTATCATGTCTAGGAGATACCACTTCCCCCATAATCTCTCACCTGCTTTCTGGCTCTTTCAATCTTTCTGACCTCTTCCATGATATTCCCGAGCCTTATGCGAAGAAGATCCGAGGCAGCTGTCTCACTGGCACGGAGCACTTCATAGTCACATAGTGTCTTCACTTTGACCAGCTGTTTTTAACCTCCACTCACTGCGAGGAGCTTCTCTGGCACATCTGTCTCTTATCTGCCCTCTGCTACTTCAAACATTACACTCTTCTCGCGGACTGATCAACCGTATGCCGTCTCTTTTCTCTCTCTGATTCTCTTCAGGTGTTTCTAAAAAGTCTTTTGGTTTAGGGCTGATGGGGTGGCTCAATAAGTAAAGGACTTGTTATCAAGTCTGTCAACCTGGGTTGAATCCCTAGAACCAGCATGATGGAAGCAGAGAGAGAATTCCAGAAAGTAGGTCTCTGACCCCCACAAATACATGATAACACATGAACATACACACAGACAAAATAAATAAATGCAATAAAATATGTTTTAATATTATAGAGCAAATCATTTTTTGTCAGTAAATTCTTGATACTTGTGTATTAACCTAAGTAGGTTGAAGGTATAATCTAAATTAATGCTAACTAAATCAATATTTAATATTTACATCTTTGATGTAAATCTGCATGGAAGCAAACTAAGCCTCTTTTCGTGTGGTCGTTTATGGATTCACTCTCTAAGTACGTGGTTGGCCTATCACCTCTTTGACAATGAGAGAGAACTTAGAATGCTAACCCAGACACATTTAAGGCCAAGCCTGAAAGTCTAACGTTCCTCCCATCACATTCAGAATTCTTTAGCATCTTAGTGGCATGAAGGGCAGAGCTTATTTGGTCGATAACCCCAAATCCCTTTAAAATGAAAAGAGTCCATAAAGTTTGCTTCTTAATTTCATGCTGTTTAATGACCTAACAGTCCTGTTTCTTATTGAGTATTGAATTGAGTTCCCAGGTATACATATGTAATATGATCACTTAAATTATTTTACTGACAATCTTTAATGGATTGGAGTTATCTCGTAGACTTTGAGATCATACAAACCATCATTAATTATGGTGTTAGCGCTTGGGCTCAATGTCAGTATCTCTGCGGCTTTTAATTGTAGCTGGAAACCTGTTCTTTCGCAGTGTCAAAACCAGCTCTCCTCGGATGGCCCTCAAACATTCCCTTGTCACCCTTTCAGCTTGTCAGCAGCTTTTAGCTCCCCTATGTGCTTCAAAGTGATTTCCTTTATCTACCTTAATTTCTTGCACATAGTTTTTTTCTTTTATAAAAAGTTTAATTGCTCTCCATATTTTCATCATCTGCTGAAGGGCTGCTCTTCACTATGTTCATCCTCTCCAAATAAGACGAATCAATGAGTATTTCAGTTACTTCTGCATGCTCCCCATTTCCTGACCTTCCCATTAATTGTCTTTCAATGTCTTACATACATTAAAGGCACATTTTGTATGGTTTTCTTTTGGGTTTCTAATTTGTGATTCAGTCTGCCTTTAAATTGTCTTATTTCTTATTTTATAATACTTCATCAAACGTGTGTTATCAGTCGATGCTATTCAAGTAAAGATTGTTCAATATAAAATTGGGGAGAAAGATTTTTCTGACTGTGATTTGGGTTGAAGGGATGATAATCCAACAAATAATCTAGAAGAAATAATAAAATATTTTTGTTCAATATTGGATTTTTCATAAAAGTCTTAAGTGCATTTACTGTAATGCACTTCTGTGTTCTATAGAAACTTCCCCTTAAGCCCACCTTCACTTCCAGATGAGAGATGAACAACAATGTTGCAAAGGTATGGCCAAGGGCTTTACCATCATGAGTATTATGCAAAGGTACTTGACCCAAACAAGACAAACTGAAGCTCATCCATGTCTTTTGCACTCAGAGAAAAAGCATTTTTTTTTCCATTGGGACTACATGTCTAAGATGTTGAGAAATGTTGCTGCCATTACATAGAGAAAGCTCTGCCTCAGAGAAAACCAGATTCAAAATGATTCCATACCAGTAAACAATTTTAATAATTTACCACCATGTGACTAATGGATATTTATGAAAATTAATTAATTAATTATTTCATCTTTATAAACTAGCAAAATTGATTGAACATTTACTCTGTACAAATCTGTATGAGGATCTAAAGAGGTAAGACTTAGACTCTGGTCGAGTTTCTGGTGTTATGCAGAAAATGAGGTGATAATATTTTATTATGGAAGGGGGAACATGTTTACAGGGAGTGAAAGTTGTGTGTTGAGGTCTAGAAAATCTCCAAAAAGATCTCAAGTTGATACATGTATGTTTGAATAAATGCTGTACCTCCTTTGATAGTTTGATTTTGAAAGTATGATTTCTACCCAATATTCTTATCTATACAAATAGGCACAGCACTTGTTTTTGTACTTTTCTCAAGAAGCTAAATAAAGATATTTTAATTACTATAATCAAAATGCCTACCATCAATCCATGATCTATGTTTTAGTTTCAGAAAACAGAGGAATCTGGCAGATGAATTAAATAGTGAAGAAGGGACCATGGAAGTGAAGTTTCTTTGAAAGCTGAATAATTTTGATATTGATAGTCGGTATCATTTATAATCAAATCCTCACAAATACACTTTTAAATACAAAGTAATACAACAAAAATGTTCATTTATTTTTACATGGGGAATATGTACATTGTGGTTAGTTTATCCTAGAGATAATGTATCATTAGTAAACAAGAGCAATATGATTGTAATAGTCTTAATACAAGGCTTAGTTTTTTAAACTTTAAGTTACAATTATAGTATTGTTTTTTAATAGATATTTCATAGGAAGAAAGAAAAATACATAAAAACATCTCCTTCATTGCTTGTCTGAGATAGATACAGATGAGGAAGATCTTCACATCCAAATGGAGATGAGTTTCTCTTCCATGACAATAAGATATACATAGTTTATAAAACCTAATGATATTTACAAACTGCCATTTATATATAAATATACCTTTGTCTTACAAAATGCTTTTTATAATTATTTAAAAAGCTGTTAGGTTGCAGCTCACCATAAAATGGTAGTTTCTCAAGGGTCTCTGGGCATAAAAGAGAAAGAACGTCATTCATGGAAGAAATGTACTTTTCATGTTTAGTACTGATGGATCATCCATTAAGAAAGCATGGGGACACTTCTCTCTGATTCAAAGGCTAAAGAAATGCTGGAAGAGAATAGCAGAGGAATGAATGTGTAGTTTGAAAAATTTGAAAGTAGATTAGAACTGTGTGATCTTAGGTGAAAAAAGGTATTTTGAACCTATGTTTTCTTTCTTTATTATTCTTTAAAAACAATCTTCTAATTGTATATACCAATCTCAGTTCCTATTCCCTTCCCTCCTCCTGCTTTCCCCACTTTACCTACCCCCACCCCCATCCACTCTTAAAGGAGGGTAAGGCTTCCCATGGGGAGTCAACAAAAGCTGGCAAATCACTTTGAGGCAGGACCAAGGACCTCCCCACTTACCTAGGTTTAGTAAGGTTTCCCTCCATAGAGAATGGGTTCCAAAAAGCCAGCTCAAATAGTAGAGGTAAATCCTGGTCCCACTGAGTAACCCCACAGACTGTCCAAGCCACACAAATGTCACCCAGATTCAGAGGGCCTAGCTTGGACCTTTGTAGGTTCTCCTACTGTTAGTCCAGAGTCAGTGAGCTCCCTCTAGCTCAGGTCAGCTGCTTCTGGGGGTTTCCCTATCATGATCTTGACCCCTTTGCTCACATGATCACTCCTCCCTCTTTTCAACTGGACTCTGCTCTGGGAGCTTGGCCCAGCGCTTAGCTGTGGGTCTCTGCATCTGCTTCCATTAGCTGCTGGATGAATGAACCTATGTTTTCTATATGAAGATAATAATATTAGCTTTATAGTTCTTTAGTTAGGATTAAAATCACATTGCTAATACAGAGGGGCTTCTCGGCATGTATCAGGTAACTAATGAAGACTATTTTTCTTATAAATTATGTATTACTTTAAGTAATTTGTAATAAGGCTATATCAAGAAAATTCTATTTCAGAGTCTATGCACTGAGGGGAACTAGTGTGATAAGTTAAAATAAACGTGAAAGAATGAAGGACTAATGGAAATTCTAAGCCATGAAGAGATGGCTACAACCTTGGGCTCGGGTAGGATTGGGGAGAAGACAATAGAAGGACGAGTGAGAGTAACCAGAATACATTATATACACATATAAAATTTTCATCGAATAATAGAATAAATTTAATTAAAAAAGAACTACAGACACAAACTATTAATTAGCAATTTGCAAGGGTTTGGTTAATACCAGTTGTGCCTTAATTGGTATCAGAGCTGATGGATGGCTATATTCAGCACTTTAGATCAAAGTTTTCACGGTTCTTCTATAATAAACGATGAAAGTCTTCCACATAGAGAGCAAGTGTGCTGGCTAGTTTTAAGTCAGTTTGACATAAGCCAGAATCACCTGAAAGGAGAGAACCTCGATTGAGAAAATGCCTCCATTAGATTGGGCAATAAAGAAGTCTGTAGGGCATTTTCTTAATTAGTGATTAATGTGAGAGAGCCCAACACATTATGGGTGGTTGGGGTGGTGGTCCTGGGTGCTAAAGAAAGCAGGCTGAGCAAGCCGTGAGGAGAAAGCCAGTAAGCAGCATTCCTCCATGGCCTCTGCATCAGTTCCTTCTTCCAGTTTCCTGCCCTTTTTGAATTCCTGTCCTGACTTTCTTAGATGATGAACAATGAAAGGGAAGTATAAGCCAAACAAACCTTTCCTGCCTAAATTAGTCTTGATCATGGTGTTTCATCACAGCAATAGAAACCCTAACAAAACAGCATGGAATCCACCATCCCAGCCACTCTTTTTCTTAGGCTCAGTGTAGGAAGCAAACGTGTCTAGTTTCTACCAAGGTTCAGAGTTGTCATTCTCAATTAGCATTGTCTAGCCAACCTTCCTTTCCTGCCTTCCTTTCTTGAACTTCTCTGGCTTTCTATCCTAACTCATTCAATTTTTCTTTCTTGTCATTTCACTGAAAAGTGTTCTTACTTCTCATAGCTAAGGCCCTAAGTTCATTCTCAGCTTACTGTACTCCATGGAAGGATATGATTCACCTAAAGAATGACAAAATGAGCCTCGGCATGGTATGAGAAAAAGCAGAGGAACTTTTAGTATCTTAACCTAATGGAGACCCCAAATTTACTTTACATAGTAAATATGTAAGGTTGGTGTTTTCCTTTTAGCAGTCAGTTTGTTGTTCCATTAAAATCTTTAGTATGTGTATTGTGTTTGTGTGAATCCATGTCTTGTATATGCATGCACACAGGGATCAGATAAGGCACCAGACCCCCTGAAAAGGAACTGGAGTTACAGGTGGTTTACATGGGGGATAGGACCTCAGGCCTTGAGGAAGGATAATGAACACTCTGAATGCCGAGTCCTAGCTCCATCCACCAAGTCACAAGATTTCCAACTTTGGGCCCCTTTTTATTTCAGAAGGGAATATATTGTTCTCTGAACAATCAATTTTCAATAGATTAAAATTTCGCTCATCTGTAAGTCAGATGTTTTTGTGTTTAGTCTTTTTTGATTTTTGTTTTTTGACTTGATAAATAGGAGCTGCTATGATAATGAATGAGGGGGTCCAGCCTTTTCTTTTTTTCATGCCCTCTATTCTTTAGGTATTTACTCTTATATATATACATACACGTGTATGTATATATATGTATATACACATATATATGTAAATTTATAAATGCAACTTGTTGAGTTTATTTTGTACTACTCACATGGATATTTTAGGGCTGACCTCTTCAAAGTGGATCACCTATCTGGCTCTTCTCCCTGAAGCAGATGAAGTTTTCCTTCTTTTAGCAGTCATTAGTTGCTTGTAGTTCTCCATCCATGCTTGAAGCCTTGTGAGTGTTCCCTTATCCACATTGACGTGCCAACTCTTACTGACATTCTTACATCTTTCTTAGGTGACAATATTGTTGAGATTTCCTGGGTGAAGCTTCTTTGTCATATAGAAGACACTATCTTGCAGAAGATGCCATGGTACTCTGGCTCTTACTCACTACTCTCCTCTTCTGAAATGTTCCCTGAGCCTTTCTGTGTTGGGTACCACATGGTCAATTGTTCTTTGCATTTGAACTAGTTGTGTCTTTCTGTAATGGTAATCATCTGTTGCTCCTGATGCTGCAAACAAAAACAACAACAACAACAACAAAACCCAAGAAAACAAAACAAAACAAAACAAAAAACAAACTACCTTCATGAGAGGTGAGGACTACAGTTACCTTGTGAGCCTAAGAATAAGCATTGAGAAGGAAATTAGAAATTATACTGGTTTAGGGAAGTGGCAGTAAAGGGTTTCCCTCCAGGGTCCTTGGGCCTCACCAGTCACAAGTGTTAGGCTAGTTTTACCATGTTCAAGCATGACTTTCCTCCTGCTGAGCAGACCTCAAATCCAATTAGATGGCTGCTGGCTATACAAGACATAAGTACCGCTATCACACTTTACAGAATATCTGTTCTGGTCATTGTCGTGCTTCACTTGCATTGTAGCTGGGTAGGATTATTGGTTGCTTTTTTCCCTTGGCAGTTTGCATAGCTCCTTCTGTTAATATAAGAGTTAGTCCTTAGTTCTTAGGGAGGGGTCTTCCATATTATTTCCAGGTCAGTTTCTCCAAGTCTTTTGTCCACACTGTGTTGTCTTCAGCAATAATGGGTACTACTTTCAGATTCTGGTAAGCAAGAATTATGACAATAGCCTTAATTTCTTTGGAAAGGATCCTCTTGGATTACCTTACTAAGAACTGAAAAGAGGTCTTCATGTCTTGTATTGGGTATTTTGTTAGTGTATGACTGGAAGTGGAAACATTACCACCCCAAGGGTCATCATTTTATACTGTGTATATATGAAAATGTAAGTAAACATAAAATAATATTATTTCTGATGGCTTTAAAAGAGTATTCTTAGTATCTGTAGGCATTAGGGAAGTCATAATGTACTTGTAATAAAGCATTCTTTATTAAAAAAATAAAAAAACATTCTTAGCTGCTTTTCCCCCCCCCCCCACCTCTTCCTCCTTGGGACAGCTTTCTCCCATGTTCAGTTTCTCCATTTCCCCTTCCTTTCATACAGAACTGTCCTGCTGTTTATCTCTCTCAAGTTCCTCCCTCCACTCCCCATTTTTCTTCCTCCATCACCTCCACACTCCTGTAATACTTTGAAGAAATGCCTGGAAAAACACAGTTGAAAACCTCTGGTTTAGTGTAAAGAAACTGGGATTCTCAAGACTAATTTTAGTGTCCTGACATGGAGTTTGTGTGCATCGCTGATAGGGTTCATTGTTTCATATGTAAATCAAGTGGTTTAGAACAGCGGTTCTTAATTTTGGTTGCATATTAAAACCACCTGGGGAGCTTTTAAAAATCCTGGTGCTTAGGCCAATTAAATTAGAATCTCTGGGGTGTGACCTGGACAGCCATATTTTTTAAAGCTCCCCCAGATACTTGCAGCGTGCAGCGGAGTTTGAAAACCACAGAATTATTTTAGCAATGATAATCTGCCTGTCCACGGGTCTCTGCGCCTTATTTTGGTGAACACAGTAAATGTGTGAAGGATTTAGTCATTTCATGGGTAGTATTCAGAAGGTGGGAGATGAAGGGAAATGCAAAAATTGGAACCTTGGGGAAAAGTTTTAAAAATTGTATGGTATCTAAGTGTTTTGGGAAAAATACTTAGTTTTGTTATATTTCTGATGAGAGTGGTTTTAACTTCCTGTGGAATAGACCGCCCACTGGGAATTCACATTTAAATGCAATGTTATTATTTTTATACCAAAAATGATATTATTTTTAACATGATCAGTCAAGAATTACAACTACATGTTATATTAACAAGATAAATAGGAAAAATCAGCTTAACTACTGATGTGGTTAGAGTTTCTCAGTTGGTGGTATAAATTGCAAACATTCAAGCAAAATGTTGGCGGGAATGGAAATCTCTGGTATTAAAACACCACCAGTTAAACATGTTCCATCGAAAGACAAACAAATGCATAAATGAACAACATATAAGGACTATCCAGATACATTTCTTGGCCAATATGGAAATTATGGTTTCAGTAATTTTAATTTATTTTTTGGTTTTTCAAGCTAGTGTTTCTCTGTGTAGCCTTGGTTGACCTGTAACTCTGTAGACCAAGCTGACCTCAGACTCATAGAAATCCACCTGCCTCTGCCTCCCAGTTCCCAACCTTTATGGTTTGGCATTTTAATCTTTTTGTGCCATAGAAAAGTTTGTACCAGGCATTCTTTGTGGAACTATCCTGAGATGTTGGAAAAGAAGCCTTGAGATGGACAGAAGCAAGTCCATAGAGACTGTGAAAAATGACATCCACACAGCACTCGCATTGACAGGTTCTTATAAATCTTGATAGCAAGAAAATGTTGCTTTTTTTTAACCATGAGTTGGCCAAGAGGAACTCCTCCTTTTCATAAAGATACTTATTAATTGGAAGCTGTAGAATTAATATCTGAGACAGAGGATGGAGCAGAAAAGAGAGAAATCAGGGAGAGTGGAGAGAAGGGAGGGATACATGAAAACAGAATGATATACTGAAGCAAAACACTAACATTTTCCCAAACTTGGCCAGTGGTACCTCGCAGGTAAATACCATTTGATTTTGATAGATCCAACTATGTAACATTTCTGTACTTTTATATGTGCGGCATCATCCTTAATTATTATAAGTCTTTGAAAACATGCTTCTTCCAAATTGAGTCCAATACTTGGTCACCAGCAAGTGATGTCTTAAGAGGAGGTGCATCTGTGAGGGTCTCATAGATTCCGGGCATCCACAGGGATCTCTCCTGTCTCTCAAACTGCTCTGTGGCACCTGTTTCATGGCTCATTAGTACAGTGCTTTGAGACTACCTCTGTAGTGCAGCCTCCAATCACTCAGCACACATATTTTATTAACAGATGTAGATTTTGACCTTCTACTGTGCTAGGAATTGCCTTAAAAAGTTTAACTCGTGAATATATGAATAGTTCTTTACAGTGAATTGTCTAAAGAAGGGGACTAATAATATGTGTTAGTCCTATGCTGTATCTAGGATGTGAATTGAGTGCACCTCAAATATCCATGTGTTAGAAACTTGCTGTCACTGGCGCTATGTCCTACCCATACTCAGCACTGACCCCAGAGCAGAAGAAGGAACTGTCTGACATCGTTTATTGAATTATGTCTCCGGGAAAGGACATCCTGGCTGCAATGACTCCACCGGAAGCACTGCCAAGTGGCTGCAGTACATTGGCACTGAGAACATGGAAGAGAACAGGCGCTTCTCCCGACAGATGCTGCTGACTGCTGATGGCCCTGTGGATCCCTGTAATGAGGGTTGGGGGTGATCCTCCTCCATGAAGCCCTCTACCAGAAGATGCATGGTGGATATTCCTTCCCCTAAGATCTAAGATATCAAGTCTAAGAGTGGTGTTATGGGCCTTAAGGTAGAAAAGGGGTGGTGCCCCTGGTAGAAACCAATGGAGAAACTGCCACCCAAGGACTGGATGGGCTGCCTGAACGCTGTGCCCAGTATAAGAAGGATGGAGTTGACTTTGCTAAATGGCATTGTGTGCTAAAGATGGAAAACATACTCCTTCAGGCCTTGCCATCATGGAAAATGCTAGTGTTCTGACCCATTATGCCAGCATCTGCCAGGAGAATGGCATTTCACCCATTTCAGGGCCTGAAATCCTCCCTGATGGAGACCATGGCTTAAAGCACTATCAGAATGTAACTGAGAAGGCACTGGCTGCTCTTTCCAAGGCTCTTAGTGACCATCATGTCTATCTAGAAGACACATTGCTGAAGCCCAACCTGGTCACCCCAGGCCATGCTTGAACCCAGAAATTTTCTACTGAGGAAGATTGCCATGGCAACTGTCACAGCACTTCATCGCACAGTGTCTCCTGTTGTCCCTGGAGTCACTTTCCTGTCTGGTGTGAGGAAGAGACATCCATCAACCTTAGTGCTATCAACAAGTGCCCAGTGCTAAAGCCATGGTTCTTAACTTTGTCTTATGGCTAAGTGCTGCAGGCCTCTGCTCTGAAGGCTTGGGGTGGGAAGAAGGAGAACCTGAAGGCTGCCCAGGGGGAGTACATCAAGGGAGCCCTGGCCAATGGCCTCGCTTGTCAAGGAAAGTACTTCCCAAGTTGTCAGTCTGGAGCTAACGTCAGAGAATCTCTCTTCATCTCTAACCATGTCTACTAACGAGAGGTGATCTAAGGCTGCCCCTTCAACCGTCCAGGCCCTCGCCTACCCACTTGGTATTGAAGAGGGGTCCTTCAGGCTCTTTCCTGTCACTCTTGCTGTCCTTGTGACTGGTCTGGCGTTGTCTGTGAATGCTAATTCTGCCGTCTCTTCCAGTCTACTGTCAGTAAAGAACTATATAAGGAGTGAGGAGAGAGAAACTTGGCTGTCAGTTATACGATGTTGAGAGGCAGTGAAACTTTTAATAGGAAGAGTTAGTGGAAAATTAGGTCATTGATGGTTACTACCCCTGAAAAGAATTTATACTGGTCTTGTAAAGTATTAGCTATTAACACTCAGAGCAGAACAGATAACTTCCTGTTCCTTGGCACTTGCACCATTTTCTTGAACATCTAGAACTATGACCTAAATGGATGTTCTTGGTTTATACATTACTCACTCTCAGGTGTTTTATTATAACAATACAAAATGCAGAAAGCACATATTGTACTTGTCCCAGTTGTACAATAGACACACAAAGACTGTGCTAAGTATTTGTTTTTGGAGAATTACACTACACAGATATATGTATATACATATACAGAATAAAGCACAAAGGTATTCATCCACTTGAAAAAGTATTCATTTATATATCTATTGAGAGCTTAGTTCATTATACATCAACATGAATTTCTAATATATAGTATGTGATTTTTATTAACATATTAAGGCAGACTATTAATCTTGTGATTAATCTCAAAAGTATAGGGAACTTGGGTAAGAACTCATGTAGATTAATAAGGTCTCTTAGTTTTCAACTGTCTTGTATTTTATATTCATTTATATTATTTATTGTGAAAAGAAAAATTCTAAATCTAATGCTCACACCTAACTTTCTACCAAGTTTCAACTTTCAATCACCATTTTTATCCTAGATTTCACATTCTTGCTGGTCCAACACTGTACTTCAATCTCAGAAGGTTTTGACCAATACAATCCAGGTATTCTTCTGATGAGAAAATGTCAAGAACTTTTTATATAGTATTTCTATGGTAGATTAAATACATTTTAAAAATACTTTTACTCTGGTGACAAGGTAACTAAGTAGGACCATTCTTCTAGGATCCAGGAGTGCTTGTATTAGACAAAATCAAGAGAATAGACAGAAGTAACACTTCTGAATTCTCAGACCATTCAGTGAAGCTCATGAATCTTCAGTTTTGTTTAGGATACTCTGGATAATGGTGTGAAAAGTCAGAATTAGCTACTCATTGGCTTCTGGTAAAGTTGAGTGTGTAAGGGCTTTACTCACTATTTTACCTAATAGAATCCTTCTTGCAAAAATACCACATAGATCCAGAGATCCTAGGTGCTATGACTGAATTACTTCATGAACATTAAAAAGAAATGCTGTGGAATAATCCTTGTGTACACTGTGAATATATATTACTCTAATTGGTTAATAAAGAACTGACTGACTGGTAGCCAGGCAGGAAGTATAGGCAACAGACAAGCTAAGAATGCTGGGAAGAAGGGCAGAGTCAGTGGAGACACAAGGAGCCACAGAGGGAGAAGGACACGCTGGAGGACTGGTCAAATCACGATGTCACATGGTAGAATGTAGACTGATAGAAGTTGGTAATTTAAGTTGCAATAAGCCTGAGCTATTGACCTAGCATTTATAATTAATATAAGTCTCAGTGTTTAGTTGAGAGTGACTGTGGGATGAGAAAACTCTGCCTACAAGGAAACAGTACAGTACATTCGGTCTAAATTCCTGACCTGTGTGCCTCGTTTATAAACACTCGATGAGCATTTGCTGTATGGCACTAAGTTTTGGGGTCATTTTTAATAAAGGAAGATTAGCAGGAATAGTTTCCAAATTCAATTTTATATCCCAAATGATATTAGTTGTTAAACATTAAAATCAAAAGACATTTTCACTTTGCCATTTACCATTTGTAAGTAAATTTAATTGAACCTGGAAACCTTCACATTAGCTTTCATTTTTCTACCTTTGAACACTGGGAAACACTGAAAGAAAAGTTCATTGGCTCATTTCTGAGTATTTTCAGTTTCTTGTGTAGTTTTCTCAATTTGGTCTTAACAATTTTCTCTTTGTAGTAAATGGAAGTTCTCCCTTTAGTAGCCAGGGTGATCATTGTATTACTGCAGCCGCCTGATATAGCCTAAGTCGCACGTGCTTGTCTTCGAACACTTCTTCACTGGACTGTCTAATCAAGTTTGCTAATAATGTTAAAATGTTTACATTAGTGAAAAATCCGTATTTTATATATTAATCACAAAGAATTAAAATTAACATTTAGTAACCTTTCTATTAGATAAATAAACCTTTGTCTCTGTTCGGCTCACTGACCACATAACACTTCTGCAGAATGTAACTCTAGTATCTGTGTTTACTTTGCCAATTAGAAACAATGGCTCACCTAGGTTAAGTAGTAACCAGTAAGCCTATGGAATTTGTGAGTATCAAAATGCTTTCTTCATTTCCCCCCTTATATTTGTCTACAATGTTGAATTTGTGAAGTATACCAGAATGTAAGTAGCCTGACATAAGGACTCTAAAGAATGATAAATCACAGGAATGAACAGAAATTGCAGGGCATGAAAACAGAAAATGCTAGTAGCAATTAAAGGTCATTATAAGATGGTATCAGTGACTATCAACCAGTGTCTTCTTTCTCAGCTCCATTCCTGATATGGTTCCAGCAGAACACATGACAGTGCTTAAAATACTCACACATAAATGGGTTTTTTAAAATTTGCTTTTGAGTACATAATTGAGCTCTTTGATATTTCAAAGAGAAGTTGAGGAAAATGAGTGAGAACAAACTGAGAGTTCCAAGTCTGGCTAGAAAAAGAAGATCTTCTGTTACTTTCGTGAGTGCAGTAAAAACTTTGAAATCCACATCAAATTGCCTCCAACTTGTGTAATCTGGTTAGGGAAGCTTCCATAGCCTTCGTTTTTAATTCCTTTATTGAAAACAGATTTTTTTTTTCATATAGTATGTTCTAATTATGGTTTTCCCATCCCCAAACTCCTCCAGAATCCTCACACCTTCCCTCCCATTGAAATCTACACCTGGTTAGAAAACAGGTAATTAAATAATAATAAAATAAAATAAAATAAAATAAAATGAGACAAAACCAAACCAAACAAACTGAACAATGGCAAAAGAAGCAAACAAACAATCAGACAAACAGAAGAAAAAGCCAAAGAAAAGGCACAGATATACACACACACACACACCTATGCACAGATACACATGTATTAGGACACACAAGAACCACCAAAACCCATGAAATCAGAGAATCTGTAGTGTAAAAATAAATAAATAAAACCCCATCGAAACCTTATGAGATAGACCACCATCAAAGATACCTGTTAGCACCTATTGCTGGTCATGGGGTCTGACCTTAAGAATGGTTTATATTGCTTTCCAGCTTGGGCCCGGCAGAATGGCTCCCGCAAAGAAGGGTGGCGAGAAGAAGAAGGGCCGTTCTGCCATCAACGAGGTGGTGACCCGAGAATACACCATCAACATTCACAAGCGCATCCATGGCGTGGGCTTTAAGAAGCGTGCTCCTAGGGCACTTAAAGAAATCCGAAAATTTGCCATGAAGGAAATGGGGACTCCAGATGTGCGGATTGATACCAGGCTCAATAAAGCTGTTTGGGCCAAAGGAATAAGGAATGTTCCATATCGTATCCGGGTACGTTTGTCCAGAAAACGTAATGAGGATGAGGACTCACCAAACAAACTGTACACATTGGTAACTTACGTGCCTGTTACCACATTCAAAAATCTACAGACAGTCAATGTGGATGAGAACTAACCTATTGGATCTCAAATAAAGTTGGAGAACAGCCTTCAAAAAAAAAAAAAAAAAAAAGAATGGTTTATATTCCCCGTGATGCTCCATTGGAGAAAATCGATTTTTCATTAGTGAACTTTTGAACATAACTTCTGAGTTAGGAATGGGGGATAGTGACTGTTCCTTTTCCTCTCAGCACTAGAGTACATCTAAGCTCAGAATAGACCCATGCAAGCCGCGCGCACATTGTTTTGTCTCTATGTGTTCATAAGGGCATGGTTGCCTTGCTTCTTGTCCTCAGTTCCTTCGGGTTGTTACAATCTTTCTGTGTCGTCTTCCACATGATTCCATTAGCCTTGAGGGGAGGGATTTGATGAAGATATCCACTTAGGACGGGGTGTCTTATGGTCTATCACTTTCTGCATATTGTCTGCTCATTGTTATCTATATTTGTTCCTGTCTATTGTCAGAGGAAGCTTCTCTAATTATGGCTGAGCAAAAACAAATATAAACAAAACAAAACAGAACAGAACATCTGATCTATGATATAACAGGTTGCTGTTGGTAATCATTTTATGGTTATTCTTCTTTAGAGCTAGCGTTAGCATTTTGTTTTCCCTCAGGTTCGTAACCTATCTGGTCTCTAATTATTGACATGGAGTGTATCTTAAATCAAATATGGTAGTGGGTGGTTAGTGGCACTACGTTTTGCCACTATTATCATAGAACATCTTGCAGGCAGGTCATCATTGTAGACTGAAAATTTTGTGCTTGGGTTGGTGTTTAGCTTTCTATTTTGGTACCATGCAGGGTATCTTCAAGTACCATGAATAATAGTCCATAGAGATGAAGGCTCTGGGGATGCATCATTT
This sequence comes from Neodon shergylaensis, assembly GCA_025134845.1. Taxonomy (NCBI): domain Eukaryota; kingdom Metazoa; phylum Chordata; class Mammalia; order Rodentia; family Cricetidae; genus Neodon; species Neodon shergylaensis. The sequence continues at coordinate 18,889,268 of JABTXL010005620.1, read as the reverse complement.
CAGCTTCTTCATGCTCAGTTTTGACAGTGAAACTGATATTAGAGCACAGACTTGAAGGATTAACCAGAGAACTCTTTGATATTTGAAGTACAAATATTACTAGGAAAGCAGCACTTTCCACAACTACGTGTCTTTAGTCGAGCTGCAAGATCATGGGCTGATGTACCAACATACCTTGAAAGAAGACTCATCAAATGCAAAGGTAAATTCTGCTAGATGCTTTAGCAAGGCAGAATAAACCCACAGGGATATGGAAGTTGTTCATTTAAATACCCTGGGGTCTTAAGTCCTTGAGAAGGTGTTTCAGATTTCATTCTGGCTAAAATATAAGAAACCAAAAGGGCAAGAAAATAAATGCGGTTTTCAAAAGAATAAAATATAAGAAAGAAAAAGGGCAAGAAGATAAATGTGCTTTTCAAAAGAGTTAAAAGAGAGAATGATAAATATATGAGCAGGGAGCTTGATTTGTTGGTGAATGAGAAAACAACTCTGCAGTTAACTCTTTGACTTTGCAGTTATCCATGAGGTGAAAACAAGGTAAGCGTGGTACTCCATTACAGGCTTGGGGCTGTGGAAGCTACGCTATTAATGCTTACATTAGGCCCTAGGCTACTTTAGTTTGTAACAGAAACTAGTCTAGGTCAAAGCAGTTCAGGAGAATTTGGTCACAATCACCTCTATACCGACTTCCTACTGAATGTCTGGGCTTCAAGATCTGAGTACACATGACAAATAACCTATGAGCATCTACTGCATAGGAGTTCCAAATTCACTTAAATATGGAATCTCTTTGATGTTTCTCAAGAGTTGTGCTGTTTTTTTTTTTTTTTTTGACTCAGAACAAAGGAACAAACTTTAGGAAATACTGAAATAGCCCTTCTGTTTGAGGAAGGTGTTATTCAGCCTCCATGTGAGATTAGACCAGATGATTGACAGTCACTCCAAGTGTACTGTTAGGGCCTATCAAGCTAATAACAACACATAGCTTTGGTAGTGCCAGTCTTATAGAGTCTCCCATCTTGACACATTTTGTATGTTTTATTACTTGGAGTCTGCCTGGGGATTGGTGTAGATATTTAACTTAAAAAATGAGTCAAAAAGGACATTTTAAATTGGTATTTAAGTAATGATGGTTGGTAAATTATTATTTAAATTATATTATAGCTGTTGATGTCCTAAAACATCCAAATTTTCTGTTAAGTAAGAGATACAAATGAAATAGAGATCAAGTTTTGAAGATAACACCTACAGCCTAGTTACTTGTTACTGAAATGAATGTCAAATGTATGGATTCATGAATGAATGAATGATGTTCAGAAAGATGGAAAATGTGCAAATGATGTTTTAAGTTGAAGAAATTTGTGTCCTAAGAGTAAGGCAACTACCTGAATTGTGGAAGGTTAAGACATATGGCCAATAGCAGAAATACAGAAGATTTTACATAGTAGGTCAAATCCATGAGGAGTTTAGAAAGATACAATTAGGATGTATTTCAGAAGGTGGCATCTGAAGTGAATATGGAAATAGGTTAACACATCATGGGAGTTTTTTTATATGGTTCATTGCTCACATTTCTATCAGAATAGCGAATCTTTCTTAGTTGGGACATCCTTTTTTTAAAAGAAATCGTGCTAACAAAATGATCCCTTCTTAGCAGAAGTGGTATTTTCTTATCAAATATTATTTTGCCCTGTAAGACTTTTACTTCATACAAAATGGTGATTGACAAATACCAAGAGTTCAAAGTTTATTGTGTGGCTAATGCTACATCATATTATCGTTATAAAAAGCTATGCGCCAAGAGCTCCTTCTGCCATTCTCTTTTACCAAGTTCACCTAAGATACAATTCTTGAATGTCAGTTATTTTCAGAACACAATGAGTACTCACTCCTCTGCCACTTTGCTTTGTAAATGGTGCTCTCATCTATTTAGTTTTCCCTATTATCTATATAGTGACTATTCTCAATTGTACACGTCTATCTTGGAGTCCTGTTCTTTTCCCCCAACTCCAGAACCTAATACTCACTATTTAAATGAATATTTTGGTTAGAAATCTAGCAGTCATTTCCAACATAAGTTGTTATAAACTGTTTTTCTCAACTAGCTCTTAATAAAGGCTCTTCATATCATTTAATATCTTCTGGATCACTCCCCTGCTTAACCAAAGACCTGGGCATCATCAGATGTAATCATTTTATTACTGCTAGCATCAGATTTATTATAAAAATTATTGCCTCTATATTCAAGCTTTATGCAAAATCTAAGAATTTCTCTGACTACTCTCCATTACTATTTTGATTCTTTCTCTAACCTCTTTCCCTCCCCCTTTGGTTTATGTAATACACTGTCTCTGTCCTCACACAGTTAATCTCATATAGGTATAACTCATTATCTACAAAACAGTGTTTCTATTAAAATAAGTATTATATTATATCTCCTTGTTGCTGCAAGCTGCAAGACTTTGATATTTACCTGATGAGACAAAGGGGTTGAAGAAACAGCAGGTACATGAACAGCAACGCTGGGACTGGGTGGGCCATGCCATGTGATACGATGGAGATTCATGTACAGCATCTGGGAAGCACATTCTGTGGGGCATCTTTTTAGAGGGGGATGAGACCATGCTGTCATCAGGAAACTGGGGTTGGAGTATTCTGCACATATTATTTAGTTGTAAAAGATAACTGCTTCTTGCAAACATCCTTGTCTCAGCCAGCAAAGGAAAAGGCTATGGAGTTCTCTCCTTGCCTTAATCCTTCTTTGGCTCCTATCTCACAGTAAATTGCTTACAGAGACCAATGCGATCTGTCTTTTCCACCATCCTCTCTTGTCATCACCATATTTACTTAGCACCAGAGCTTCTTGATTTTCCTTAGCATACCAAAAGCCCGTTGGACTTTTACACTTACTAAATTTTTCCCATGGTTAATTCTTTTATCCTTTCCTTTAGAACTTTAACTCTCAGTGAAATCTTTGTGATCATATTTGAATAGTAATAAGAGATTGTATTTATTTTCTATCTTCTTTCTTTTTTTTTCTCCATTTCATTTACCACAATCAATGTAGCATAAATTCGATAGATGTTCATTGGAATGATGGATTGTTTAACTTGACTATGCTAATCTGAGGTTTTATTGGCTTGTCTTCTCATATTTGTTATAATTCTATATGTTCATTTGGATGGTTCTGTACTTGTATATTGACTGAGGTATGGCATGGGGTTTGGATTACAATGAGCTTCTGGCAGGGTTAGGCTGTAACTTGTTCACACAGTTATGCAAATCCTTTGTTACTCTTTGAAGACATGTTAATGGCTCAAGATGTACCTTAGAGCCTTGAAAATACTACAGTCAGGGATGTTCTGAGACAATATGTTATTAACTGTTTCTGCATTTTGCATATTATTGAGTCACGTGTGAAAGAATGAAGAGAATGACTTAATTATTTGCTCATTGATTTTTCAGAATATCTTTTATTAATTATTTAGCTATTTCAGGCATATGTACAATCCCCATTCCCCATCTTCCCCTTCCATTCCCTGTGACATTTTCCCCAATACATCTTCCCATCTTCTTGCTATGTGCTCTCGCTTTCTCTCTCTCTCTCCACTGATTTCAGGCAGTGTTGTCTGATATTTCCTCTCTTGTTGGCTTGTTTCCAAAGGTAATTGTAGGTTCACTGAGTTCCTAAGTACTTTGACCAGGTCATATCTAGAAGATGGCAGTTTACAGCATGCCTTATCCTCTGGCTCTTATGGTGGCTGATGTAGATGTTCTATTTTAGACTGATCACACAGATCAATTAATTTTAGCACTTTGATTCCATGCACTAACTACTGTTTATTGCAGAAAGAAATTTCTTTAGCTGGCTAAGAAGAGTAATTTAATAGTCAAGATAACTTGCACATTTGATTTAGGCTATAGACTCATATGAGGTTCTTTATTCATGATCATGAAGGAAAGCACCCTCGCAAAGCTCCTACCTCATTATGGGCTCACAATGATGATTACTAATGTTTGGGAGACACAAGAAGTTATACTGTAATGATGGACGATAAGTTGAGGTGTTTAGAAGGGTACCCAAGTGTTTTTGTTTGTGAGCCAGCTCATAAGAAAAGCAGCTCTGTCACAATAAAATCAATAGGTTTTGTGTTACAGAAGAATAAAATTGCCTGAAAAATGTTTTGAGACATTTTCAAAAACTGTGTCCAAACCTGATGTCTCTATATTGACTTTATAGTTTACTTAATTGCTTTAATAAAAAAATTTCATATAAATCCATCATGAGATATGACATGGAAAAGGAACATTATGATATACTGATTTTGCCAGAAGGAATCCTTAGATATTTTTATATTGATTTGTACATTTCATTAGATAGTTACATCAGTAGATTTTTAATGACTAATATTGGGTTACATTTTGCTAGGCATAGTACTGAAAATTCAAATTTCATAGTAGAATGCTTGACTATTGATGGGTACAGCCTTCCCTTATCGTTTCTTTATATTTAGTATCTAGTAGTAGCTTTAAAGCATTTCAGGCATAGCTTGAATTTATCATCCTTGTTTATTTGAACTTACGCTTCACATTCATTATGTTAGTAGTACATTCCTCACTGTGGGCCATTATTAAATGGAGAAGTGACATTGACTTTCCCACAGAGAATTGTCAACACAGAGAAGTTGACAACACAGGAAAGCCTGATCTTCTAATATGAAATCATAGGATTGAAAGGTAAAGAAAGTGACCTTGAAATCTTCCCTTTGCTGCCTCTTGTATTCCAAAAAGTCAAAGCAATTCTTACTGTAGGGCAAACGAGGCCACTTGCTCTTTTCCTTTTTCTGTTGCAGATCAAACTTCCATTAGAAGAGTATTGAAAATTGCCACAAGCATAGCTGCAAGAAGACTGTCTTTGTGCTCGTGCACTAGTGGGTAGCTTCCAGGCTTATTTGAGTGCTATGGTGAGTGCTTTCATAAACAACCTCATATATTCAGAACAGATGTGATGGTATCTACATTTGAACCTGAAGTCATTGATTCCCCAGTCGATGATTAGATCAGCAAGCCCGACTAATACCCAGCTCTAAAATACAAATAGCAAATAATTTGGCCAAATAGCAAAGAAACAGATCATAAACTATCAAAGAGCATGATTGGTTCATTAAGTATTTTTAATGACTTGTGGATCAGGGGCTTAGTACTGCAGCCAGTGACAAATGAACAAAAGGAGAATCATAAGTAGTCCTCTTACTAAACACTTCAATGAAGAACATAAATGTAGCAAAAACAATAGAATACTTAAACATGTTTTATCTAGAATCAAAAAGCAGGGAAAAAGAGATTTCCAAAGCTATTATTGAGAACTTTGGAGAATATTGCATTGGAGAAGCTGAAGCAATCTCTCAAGAGACTGTTTGTGGAGCTTATCCTATGGGCATACACCCTTTCCATTCACTTCTAATTGGCTAAATATCTGTAGAAAGATCAGACATTTTATTTAGTTGCACCTAACTAATGTCTGCACATGCTGCAAGTATACCTAAAGATATTATCATCTACATACAAGAACACACAAACTAAACATCTGTTACTTATATGCTTAGGGATGTAGATGCTTATGTAGCATGTATTTGTGTGTCTGTGTGTGTGACCACAATTAAAGGAAAAGTGGCATGAGATTGAGTGTGAGCAAGGGCGCATGGAAGAGTCTGAAGGAAGTAAAGGGAAGGGGGGAGAATGAAGTAATAATTTATTTAAAGATAATTAAAAAGAGATCATTAATTTAGAGAAACACTCAACAAATTCAAGTATTGTGGGAACTGTGCCTCCCTGCCATGCATAATCTTCAGCTAGTCCAGTGCTAAGAATCCATTTGGACAGTTGTTACAACTCTACTCCCATAAAACATGATGGCAATTCAATCATGAACATCAGAATATTTAAAATTTATATTTTAGAGATTTTGTTTAAAATCTTTACTTATTAATGTTTTCTATAATTAAACATGAACTCAGTGTTTCACCACCCTCAAAGGGGTATAAGAGATCAAGTGTTCTATTTTTTATTTTTCTGGAATTAGTTCCACAGGATTTGAAGAGTTCTTGGATGATGCCTATACTTTCTACTAATTTGCCCTTGACATGTTTCACCCCACTCAAATGTCCAGCCTTTTTGAAATCTTCTTGTGCTGTTTCTGCATGAAAAATTTCTATGAAGTAATATGTTTTCTACATGTAGAAATACAGACATTGATACTTTGAAATATCTTCTGGGAGTATCATAAAACTGTATCATTTACACAGAAATTGAATAAAATATTACAGATATTGTAATATCAGTGAAAACTTCCATGTATTTATCTAGATCTCATTGTACTCTGTTGACTCTTGATGAATGTATAGATACTTTGCATCTCTGTATATACTGCAATTGTAGTTTCTACATATTAATATTCCATTCAGGGACCTCCCTGAGACAGATTCTACTCATAATGGGTATTGCCCTTTGAAGAACAGAAGAGCCCTTTTCTTTTCTTTTTCTTTTTTTCTTTTTTGAAAAATTACCACCTCCTCCCCATTTCCCTTTTCCCTCCCCCTCCTCCCATGCATCTTCCCCTCCCCCCTTTCCCCCACCCCTCTTCCCCTCCCCCCCACTCCATTCCCCCTCCCTCTCGAGAATGATGAGCAGTCCAGATTCCCTGCCCTGCGGGAAGTCCATGGTCCTCCCACTTCTATCCAGGACCAGGAAGGTGAGCATCCAAACAGGCTAGGCTCCCACATAGCCAGTTCATGTATTAGGATCGAAACCTAGTGCCATTGTCCTTGGCTTCTTATCAGCCTTCATTGTCCGCCACATTCAGGGAGTCCGGTTCCATCCCATGCTTATTCAGTCCCAGTCCCGCTGGCCTTGATGAGCTCCCAATAGATCAGTTCCACTGTCACAGCCGGTGGGTGCACCCCTCGTGGACGTGACTTCCTTGCTCATGTTCTCCCTCCTTCTGCTCCTCATTTGGGTCTTAAGAGCTTAGTCCGGTGCTCCAATTTGGGTCTCTGTCTCTATCTCGATCCATCGCCAGATGAAGGTTCTAAGGTGATATGTAAGATATTCATCAGTATGGCTATAGGATAGGGTCATTTCAGATTCCCTCTTCTCAGTTGCTCAAGGTACTAGCTGGGGACATCTCCCTGGACACCTGCAAGCCCCTCTAGTGTCAAGTCTCTTGCCAACCCTAAGATGGCTCCCTCCCCAGCAGCACAGACTTTTAGGACAACATTGAATAAATGGGACCTCCTGAAACTGAGAAGCTTCTGTAAAGCAAAGGACACTGTCACTAAGACAAAAAGGCACCCCACTGACTGGGAGAAGATCTTCACCAACCGTACAACAGACAAAGGCCTGATCTCCAAAATATATAAAGAACTCAAAAAACTAGACTTTAAAATGCTAATTAACCCAGTTAAAAAATGGGGCACTGAACTGAACAGAGAATTCTCAACAGAAGAAATTCAAATGGCCAAAAGACACTTAAGGTCATGCTCATCCTCCTTGGTGATCAGGGAAATGCAAATTAAAACAACTTTGAGATACCATCTTACACCTTGGCTAAAATCAAAAACACCAAGATAGCCTTTGCTGGAGAGGTTGTGGAGTAAGGGGCACACTCATCCATTGCTGGTGGGAATGCAAACTTGTGCAACCACTTTGGAAATCAGTGTGGCGATTTCTCAGGAAATTCAGGATCAATCTACCCCAAGATCCAGTAATACCACTCTTGGGAGTATACCCAAGAGATGCCCTATCATATGACAGAAGAGCCCTTTTCAAATTCTAAACAAGCTGTGCTATTGAAGAGCTTTTCCACAAACTGACATCTTAAGATCCTGTTGGTCTGGAGGGAAGGGATGTTTCTTCAGTGTCAAGTTAACACAGTTTAATTGGCATTATGTACTTCTAACATGATTTCCCACGCTTGTTCTAAAGCATCTTAGAATCAGAATATGAAGGAGGAAATCATTCTAGAGTACTTACTGTGAAGACTTGCACACATGAGACCCAGAAAACAAAATGTTTTGTTTTAAAGCACCATGAGAAGTTGCAAAGCACTGAATTCAGGCTTGGTTGTGCCATACCCTCCTCTTTAAAATATATGTGCAAATCTGTATTGTTGACTTATAGGGCAAAAGCACTCTAAAATAAATCTGTTGATAAATTTAAGCCCAGTATACTAATAAGGAAATCCACAAATGATATTGTTCTGTTTCTCTCTCATTTTGTTTTTTTTTTCCCTCCTTTGACATTTCATCCTGGCTCCATTGCATTGGATTTAAAATGAGTTTACACTTAGTTCTTCAGATGTTTTGACTATAGTTTTAGGTGTAAGCTTACAATTTTGGCTTGTCTCAAGATGAATAACTTCCTTACTACTCTTGATACACAGCAGTAGTTTTTTGAAAGTCATGCTAGGATCTTGTTCTTGTTTTCAGAATAGTGGAAAAGTATCCTATTGTTAGATAAAATAAATGTTTAATAAATTACTTCCAGTGAAGCATATAATAAAGCAATGGGTCTACGTTTTGATGTGCAGTCATTTAATCAAAATATCTGATTAAAATTCTGCATCTGAATTGCTGAGTCTTGATGGGGCCTGAGATTGTGTGTTTCTGTTGTTTCTCGGATGCTGTTGTTGTTCCTGGTACTTTGATCATAACCTGAGCAACAGGGTGACAATTGTAATAGTTAAAATGCAATTTATCAGAAGACAAATATTTTAACATGAAAAAATGAAAAACTGAGACTTTCAGGCAGGGGTTTCTTGATAGTCACAGCAGGTAATAATCTGGCTACCATGTCTGTGAGTCAGGTCTATCCTGTAAGCTCCTTTGAGTTCACTCTGTGAGACTTGAAGCTCAAACATGCTAAGCTTTGTATTACAAATTTCAGAATAATCACATGATTTTCAATTGCTTCTCTCTTTCCCTACATGTTCCCAAAGTATGTATTTAGTTTTCTTTGCACAGAATGCTCATTTCACGTGTCTTAAAGATATCAACATATTTATAATTACAAATTGTCTGTAGTTCTTAGTTGTTTAGAACCATAGGTTCTGATCAGAGAGCTGGGTTTTCTTTGTTTTTTTTTTTTCCCCCTCAGCCTCCCTTTCTCATACTTATCGCATACATAACTTGTGGTGTGTTATTTAATTCTCTGTAAATCAATTCTTCAAAAACAGAGTCAGAATGTTCTTCCTCTGTGTGTGTTGCAGACTGTATCTCCTAGTGAAGTTTAATTCTGCACTTCTATAGGTGTTTTGTGTATCAGTTCTGTAAGAACATTGAAGTCTCAGTGAATGGATGTTTGCTTAATAAGTATGTGCGTATTTTAATTGTCCTAGTCCTTTAAGGTAATTCTCTTCCATGATGTTTTTTTCATGATATAAAGTTAACATAGAGAACTTTGGTAATTTTTCTCTTCTAGCCTTAAAAATACATGTATTATTTGATTAGAAAGCAGTGTATCCTTTTGAAATTAGAACACCTTTCTTTTAAATTTTGACAACAATATACAGTCTTAGTTAAGGTTACTATTGCTATGAAGAGACATCATGACCACGGCAACTCTTTTACAGAAAAAAATCTTTTTATTGATTTTTATCGAGCTCTACAGTTTTTCTTTGCTCCTCTCACTGCCTCTCCTCTCCCCCCTTCAACCCTCCTCCAAGGTCCCCATACTCCCAATTTATACAGGAGAACCTACATGGGAAGTGGAAAAAGACAGAAAAAAACATTTACTTGACTGGGCACACTTACAGTTTTAGAGGTTCAGTCCATTATCATCCTGATGAGAAGAATAGCAACATACAGGCAGACTTGGAGCTGCAGGAGTAGCTGAGAGTCCTACATCTTGCTGGCAACAGGAAGTTGACTGACAGTCACACTGAGGGAAGCTTTAGCAAAGCCTGCCCCCACAGTGACATACTTCCTCTAACAAGGCCATGCCTCCTAATAGTGTTATTCCCTTTGGGGTCGATTTTCTTTCAAATCACCACATATATTCTTTATCCTGCCAGTACTGCATGTGAAACCATAATTATTCTTCTTCTCCTTATCTAATATACATTAGTTTTATAAACACATAAATATTCACATATAAATTTTGTTCCACTGCTGCTAGAAAAAGTAAGTCATCAGTTGGGGTAGATAATTCTTTTGAAATTTAAGGCATATTTGCTTGGATAAAATTGTGGAGAGAATAAGCATATTTAAAATGCTAGGTCAAAATACAAATCTTTAAGTGAAGGAATTCATTCTTTAATCATCCATTTATTTTCTCAACAATTACTGATTTGTGCTTAGTTAGCTATAAAGGCCTTGCCTTCTAGAAGTCAGAGCTCAATCTCTCTTTTTCTATCTCCCTGTAAATGTGTTTTATATAGTTAACAAATAGCAAAAACAACCAAGTAACAACAACAACAAAATTCTTATAAATCAGGTTGAGAAGTTAGGAATGAATAGTGGAGGTCTTAAGTTTGGGTCTTTAGGAAATATAATGAAAAGACATTGAGTTGACGAATGAGATGATGTGAGGGCTGACATGCATGGGTGTTGATCAGTGTGATTCTTAGTAGAGGGAGAAGCAAGAGCAGAGGCTGTGCATGAGGACATCCTGGCTTGCTGGAGAGAAAGCATCCATAGCTTTCTCAGCTTACTTTCTTACAGCACCTAGAATGATACCCCATGTGTGGGATTGCCCACAGTGAGATGAGACCTCCCATACCAATCATCAATCAAGAAAATGCACCACAGACTTGCCAATAGACCAATGTAGTGAGGGACTTTCCTCAACTGGGATTCCCTCTTTCAAAATGACACTGGCTCATTCTCAGTTGATATAGCAAGCATATCTCCTGATGTTATTTTATTGAATATGGTTACTACTGAGTTCATGGTCCTAATGGAGGTGGATATCTCCTAGTAACTAAAGGAAGATGTTAGAAAATGGTTAGTGTTTAATCATATGCTGTTATTCTTTCTGAGGTCATGCATCCCATTCCTAACAGAGTATAGCATGTGTATTGCATGTGCTTTTAAGTAATGGTCTATATCAAACAGGGCAGCAAGGTTTGGTAATTTTCCATTTCATTCCCTTTGTTCTGTTTGGGACTTTGCTGAACTGATCCATCATTAACATGTATAATTTAGTATTGTCTTCTGGCACAGTGTGATGCTATCTGTGTTGCTGACAGATTTGTCTTAGTCTTAGTCTTGGGTCTTTCAGCTGTCTGCTCTCCTGGATTTTGCTTATCCAAGCATTTCATTTGTCACACTGCCTGCCACCTTCTTGGCGTTTGTCTTTATCCTCAGTCATTAGTTTCCTATGCTCTATCTTAATCCCATTACCGGGCTTGTTGGTTCTATTTTTATTTGTCACAGTATCTATTTTAGTAACAGATGTAGTTGTCAGGACGTCTCCTTTACTCTCGTGCTTGGTGTCACATGTGCATGGAGTGTCTTGGATGCTATTCTGGACATGTCTGGACAGTTGCGAGCCATCTTCATTGTTCTAATAGTATAGAATCTCTTTTCCACCTTTCTAGTGAAGAATAATCACAACTCATTCATATCATCTTGTCCCTTTATGATGTTGCTGTCTAGCTTTGTTTCTGGAGGTCACAGATTTAGAAGGTCAGATTGGTGGCACAAGGTGACTGAAAGCAAATTTACAAATGTTTGTTCTGAACATGTGTATTTAGAGAGCTAAGCAGCAGTGTGTGCTCAGGATCATGTGCAGACAGAATGTATTTATTGAGGCTTGATTATGTGCCCATCATGTAGATTTTAGAAGCATATTCTACCTGATGAGAACTTTATTTCTATTGAAAGTTAGTATATTCCTATTGTGAGCAAATATACGTGGTGTGTTTTATTATTCTTGCTCATCAGTGGTAGAATGATATAGCAAAGAGAAAAAAGTTTATTCACAAATGAATTGATGGTCTGTAAAAACCTTACTAAGCAGTGTGTGTGTGTGTGTGTGTGTGTATGTAGGGGAAACTAAGGTTATTGGAAACAGAGGAGTGCATGCTGCAAAAACAGTGCTTGCCTTCACAGTGCTGTCTCAGATGTAGTCACCAGACATTTAATATGGTTGTCAAATAACCAAAAAATAATACAAAGTAGACAGTGAACTTTGACTTACTAGAAAATGAAAGGAAAACATTGATTTGTTGTTGTATGTCCTCTTTCAGAAGAATTAGTGGCTTACTGTTTCCTTAAGGTACATCTAATCCATAATTTGTGAAAGAAAATGAAGTATCTGGAACTCTTGGAATTCTCTGAGTCCGTGCAATGTTTTCTGTTCCATCAAATGTTTTGTTGCCAGACCTTACTGAATTCATGCAATACTCTCTCTTTCCCTGTCACATGATTAAATATTGATCTGGAGTTGGTAGTTTTGGGCATTTTGTCAGTTTTATTTTTATAAACTGAAAAAAATTAGAATGTCAGTCACTGGTAGAACAAACTAGTCTTTGCCATGAAGAATCAGGAATCAAGGAGTTCAAGAGAGACTATATACTTGAACGTAGAGGACTGTGCATGTCATATGCATCAGTAATTCTAATTTTATACAATTTAAACTACTAGGTATGTACTTTAAAGATAAAATTACAGTTTATTAGACTGTAGGTTTTGTAGAACTGACCAGCAGCATCTGCTGTGACTTTGTGAAGGATTTATAAAATTCAAGGAGAGGGAGTATTATTTTTCATGCTCGCACTATGACATGATGAGATACTCAAAAGAGAGTATTATTCTTCATGTTCAGAATGAGAAGTGATTAGATATTCAAAAGCATTTTACACAGGATGTTCATGTATGCATTGATATGTTGATGTAAATTAGACTTGCTGGAACCTTAAGGTATTTTCTCTTCTAATTGGGAAATAACTCTTTCATTGGACTTTCCAAGTGGATTTTATTCACTTAAAGGGTAGGGCCTGGATAGATTAATGACTGAATACAAGACAGATAGGCAGATAGGCAGATTTTATTTTCCAAGCACTAAGAATGTTTAGTATTAGTTTTTTTTAAACATAGTAAAATACCTCATACTGGTACTTTGAAAATAAGCTTTATTTAAGGAAATTTGGAGGGTGAAAGTTCAACATTGGGTAGTCCCTGAGTCCCCCATTGGCTACTGTGTGGGAGAGAAAGTTACCACAAGGTGAGCTAGAGAAATCAGGGAAGGTGCAAGACTTGCTCATCTAAAGACTTACAGAAGAAGTAAGCTGCCCTGTAAGGACAGCACCCTCAGAGACCTAAGCACTCCTGCACATCGCAACTTCATAAAATTCCACAGCATCCTCCAAAATACAAACTCTTGAAGGATACATTAATATAAAAACATAAATAATTCATAGCATTTAGGATTGGGGTCAGAGAGAAACAAAGTCACAGAATTGTTGGGAGCTGAGTAACATTAATGGAATTTCCGAGAAATGTTTCTTCTCTTGTGCACCAAATAGATCTCAGATGCCTAAAAGCAGAAGCATAGGATTCTACAACAATGTTAGATATAATTTGTATTCCTAAGTAATTTATATAGAGAAATAGAGGGAAGTTGTAATCGAAATATTAAAATAATAAATTGATAAAAATTTAAAAAATGAGAGTCTGAGGAGAAGGTTTAATTGGCAGGAGGCTTGCCATGCAAGCATGATGGCCTAAATCTTATTCCCAGCACCCTCATAAAACCTGTGAATGAAGGCATACTCTTGTGATTCCAATGTTGGGAGCTGGAATCAGGATCCCTTGGGACTGCTGGCTAGCTAGTTTTGTAGGCGTGGTTACCTCCAGGTTCAGGGAGAGACCCTGTTGAAAAAACCAAGTTAGAAAAGGACTGAGGAAAATACTTGCTGATTAGTTATTTCTGTCAACTTGACACAAACTCATTACATCTGGAAAAGGCAACCTCATTTGAGAAAATGCCTCAATCAGATAGGCCTGTGGGCAAGTCTGGGATATTTTCTTGATTAATAATTGGTGAGGGATAGCCCATCCTACTATGTACAATGCCAATCCTGAGCAAGTGGTCTTCAATGGGATAATAAAGCAGGCTGAGCAAGCCATGGAAAGAAGCCAATAATCAGGTGGAAGAGGTTGAAACATATTTCAAAAATCAAATTAATAGAATAAAGTTAATAAGCTATATTTTGTATATCGTGTGTGTGTGTAAGAGAGAGAGAGAGAGAGAGAGAGAGAGAGAAAATGAATAATGAATAATCAATATTGAGCAGTGTGGCATCTTTAATGTGACTTTTTCAGATGTTGCCATGGTGAGATACTTGTTTCCTTATACGAAGATGATTAATTATATGAACTTTTATGCTTGATAGTAAAAATATTGGTTACTGAGGATGATGGTCAAATTTCTTAATTTTCTAGAAATTGTGTAGAAGGAAGTTACTCAATGTTAACCAGAAAGAAGTTGAATATTTATATAAGTAGTAGACATATGCTGTTGAAGGACATATTTAGTATATTAGCTATCATTTATTGAGAAATTTTTATATGCCTGGAGCCTAAGCTAAACATTTATATATTTCATTTTATTTAATAGCTTATAACATACTGAAATTTATAGTAAAGAAAGTGTACAACTGAATGAAACATGAATGTTTTAAAATATGTTAAGAAGGTTTTACTAGGATAAAGAACTGTACTGGGGTATTGGAAATTTCTTTGGGCCACCAACCAGTTCCCAAATAAAGACAGGCAGACTTATTATTAATTATGAATGCTTGACCTTAGCTTAGCCTTGTCGCTCTAGCTCTTTTTAACTTAATTTAACCTGTTTCTACTCAACAACATTTTGCCTCAGAGCTGCTTAACTTTCAGTCTTTGGGTCCTACTTTCCTGCTTCCACCATGTATGTCTGTCTGGCGCCTATTGTCATCTCACTGTTGTCTCCTTTACTTTCTTCCCAAGCCTAAATTTGTCTTCCTATTTATGCTTCCTGCCAAAAAGTTCTGCCTATACCTTCTCCCTTGCTATTGGTCATTCAGCTTTTTATTACACCAATCATGTGCATTAAGAAGGCAAGGCAAGGTAAAATAGCAGCACATCTTTATATAAATAAACAAATATTCCACAACATAAACAAATGCAACACATTTTGGTATGGTTAAGCCAATATTCTGTAATATTTTCCCATTTATATCCAAAAAAGAGAAATATTTTAGCTTTAACATCATAACACTATATACTATAAGAGCATTTATCGAGTAAGAATTATATTCACAATATGCAATCTATTTGCAATTGCACTTGCAATTGGCAAATATAGAGAAAATACTCCATTCTTTATCCTATATTGGTGAGCTTAAAGTTGTGTAGTTGTGTACCTAATTTACTTTCTATCCTAATTTGTATTACCAACCGAGAATTATCTTTTTAGACCTTAAAACATTTTTTTTAAAAATTGATTTTTATTGAGCTCTACATTTTTCTCTGCTACCCTTTCTGTGTCCATCCTCGCCTTCAACCCTCTCCCAAGGTCCCCATGTTCCCAATTTACTCAGGAGAGCTTGTCTTTTTCTACTACCCATGTAGACTTATATGGATTTAAAATATTTTCTTAGATAATCAATTTAAGCATTTCTGTTTCTCAACATAATAGATTTTTCTTCAACCTTATAAATTTTACATATCTTGTATAAGTTTTTTTCTGAATATGGTAACAAGGAAAACAATAACTATACCTAATTAATCTTCAACTACATCAGCGACCCAAGAAAAACATAATAGTACCTGAGTAAAAAGGACGTGCAGAGCAAGTATTTTGTAAAACTATAGAAATGGCAGAAGCAGCTGGCTGCCTGGACAGTCATTCAAGATTCCTCTGCACCACAGGGAATCCATCTTTTTCCTACAGTCCTAGATAATATGACAGACATTTCTGTGAAGCAGGAATTTTGAAGGATTGTTCCACCTTGTCTTGGCAGAGTCCATGAGTCTTTTTCCATTGTGTTTTACTTGTTTAGTTTGTACAGTTTACTGTCAGCAGTCTAGGCAAGGGAAGTTTCTTGCTCAAATGGCTAGTTTTGCCACTATAAAAATAAGCTCCATGCAGAGTTTCCTCAATGCCCATCATATGTTTATGAAGTAGACTGGTGTTGCTAGGGGCCAATATGTCTCACTGTCATGAAAAGCTTTAGGTTATTAAACATCTTAAATACCATATTCTGTAGGTCTCTGAATCATTTGAAGATCATTGATCTATCTAAAATATCTCTGGTTAAGCTTTGAAACATACCCAATAAATGACAAGTTTGACTTTTATAGATGAACAACTACTAACTTGCATTTTAAATTATCCTAAACAGTTTGGAATAATAACTATCAAGAACTAAAACTTAATATTGCATTTTAAAATGAACTTTATAGGTACAACACTTCAAACAAGAGTAGAAATGTATACACTGTATAACAAAAATAACTTTATAAATTTGTATCAATACACAAAAATCCAAACCAATGTAAAATATTTCACATGAATATTTGTCTTTTTATCATATATTCCTATATTCCCACTAAATAAAAAGTGTAGTAGGAGGAATGGGCTGCATCCTGCCAATTGTTGAAGGAGAGAGGGCCTGCTTTTCATCCAGCCGCCCAGATAGCTTAAATCTGAAATAATCACACAGAAATTGTATTAATTAAATTACTGCTTGGCCCATAAGGTCTAGCCTTCTATTGACTAACTCTCAAATCTTGATTCAACCCATTTCTAATCATCTGTATGTCACCATGAGATCATTGCTTACTGGGAAAAATTCAACATGTCTAATCTGGCAGCTTCATGGCAGCTCTCTCTGACTCTGCTTTCTTCCTTCCAGAATTCAGTTCTATCCTCCCTACTTCAGTTCTGCCCTATCAACAGGCCAAGACAGTTTCTTTATTCAACCAGTGAAAGCAACACAAATACAGAAGGACCTCTCAAGGAAATGGTTTATGAACACTGGGAAGTAATTTTTCAAACAGAAGGAAACATATGAAGACCGTGATGTGTTTTGCTTAAGTAAGAAAAAGAAATCGAATAAAAAAGAGAGAACAGTGTGGCTGCTCAGAATAAGAGATGATGGTTAGTAGTAGAAAAAACTTGAAACTCCAGGATGAAGCATTACATGCTTTAGTAGAGTGATTCTGAAGAATTGATTTCCTTTAGGGAGACATTCATTGTTTTCAATGGATGTTTATCACTTCCTTGATGTAAAATATCTGATCCAAAGAAAGATCATGGTCTATTACTGAGGAAAGCCAAGGCCAGATCTCAAACAAGGTAGAAACCTTGAGGCAAGAAGTAGATACCGTGGAGGAATGCTGCTTACTGCTGTCCCCACAAGGTTGCTGAGCCTGCCTTCTTATGAAACTCAGAACTACCTGCTAAAGAAAGTCACCACTCTCAGTGGGAGAGACTCTCTCACATCAGTCATTAATCAACCAAAATAATGCCTCATGACTTTCCTATAGGACAATCTGACAGAGAGAGTATTTTAGTTAAGGTTCCTTCTTCCCAGACGACCGTAGCTTGTGCCAAATTGACAAAAATATCTAACCAGTACAGTGTGTGTGTGTGCATTTCTCTCTCTCTCTCTCTCTCTCTCTCTCTCTCTCTCTCTCTCTCCCTTCCTCCCTCCCTCTCCCTCTCCCTCTCCCTCTCCCTCTCCCTCTCTCTCTCTCTCTCTCTCTCTCTCTCTGTGTGTGTGAAAAAGAGAGAGAGAGAGAGAAAGAACGCCCTTGAAAGAGAGTCTGTTGCTCAGAAGACAACTTTCTAGAGTTAATTCTTTTCTTCTGCAAAGACAGAATTCCCTAGACTTATGCACCATGCTCTTTCACTCACTGAGTCATCTTGCCTGACTTAAACTTTATTTTTAAGATTTATTTTTACCTATGTATATATGCGTGTGTGTGTGTCTGCATTGGCCAGTAGAGGGTGTTGCAATCCTCGGAGCAGGAGTTACAGATGCTTGTGAGTTCTCTAATTGTGAATGGTAGGTACTGAACTCAGGTCCTGTGGAAGGGCAATCATTCTTAATAAATTCTTGAATAAAATGTGGCCTTTGATGTACGCATACTTTGTAGAATTATTTTACTGTAGCCAGAGCTTTTCACACAAACTTTATCAGTGACAGTCATCCACCCTTTCCTAATGCACAATGAAAAGTAAAGAAAGGAAATTTGTTCAACAAGACCATGCTGAAAAGAAGAAAAGATAAACAATCCCATTACCCAAGTTTATACTTGGGGTATAGTAATCAATGTTAGTTTTAAGTGGAGGAAAAACTGGGGGCAAAGAGATAAGAAGGATATGCAATTAAAAGTCTGGTCTAATAAGTGACACAGAATGCGTCTGAAAGCTGTTCTAATGAAGTTATTATTGCTGTGTTTGTGTTAGGGGAACAGTATCATATTGACAAGATGACCACTTCTGATCTAGCTAACAGCGTCACATCCTGAATACATGGGGAGTAGGTAGAGGAAGGAGGCTGGAGTCTCTCCTGTGAGATTCTGCTGTTCATAGACTCCAAGGTGATTAGGACAATGACTTATCTCTTGAAGGAAGATGATGGGAAGAACATCTATCTGCTTAATGAGATGATGCAATCTCTCTCCCCAGCTCTCTACTGGGGCACACCCACTGCTGCCCCACCTCCCTCTTATGTCTTCCCATTTTTCTGAGTCTTGATTGAGGAAAATGTAACTGGTCCTTTCCCATCTTCTCCATCTTTTTCAGGTGCTGGTTAAAGACTCAGCATGTTCTCTGTGACACTTTGGACTTCACCACTCTTTCTCTGTGGCTACTCTGTCTCTTTTGTCTTGTGAATGCTTTTTAACCTCCATGCTGAAAATGTGGACCTAACTAACAAGGTGTGGCCTTTTCCTTCTCTTTCTTTTCTCCTCTGTATTCCTCCTCAGAGTAAAACTCAAGACTTACAGCTTGCAGACTCTGTTTTTTTTCCCTCTAGATACCAAGAAAAGAGTCCTCAAGCTTCTCTCTAAGTATGTTTGAAAATCTTTTATTGAAGAAACTAAGAACCCACAGAGGGAATAGATTTCATCAGTAATACAAGATTTCTGCCTTAATCTCTTTCTAACTAAAGCACAGACATTCAAGAGTTAATTAGTTGAACTGATTTGGAACTAATGAAAACATGTAAAAGTAAATGTAAGCCACAATGAGGCATATGAAATATTTACAATAGTAACAACAAAAAGTTCTAGGACAAAGTAAATAAACAGGTGGTCTTAAATTATTTCATTCTAATATATATTTTTATTTAGTACTCCTTTCGAAATTAATCATTTGTTATTGTACATTACTTTGTCTTGAGAATCAGATATAAACCAAAAGTCATATCATCTTTCCATATATGAACATGCGTGCATACATATATATGCATCTGTGTTCGTGTGCATGTATGTATGTGTATTCCCTTGTACTGCACTTAGATATATATTATGATGCTTGCATACATGATAAGTTCTTTCCTAAAGGTTTTGATTCAGCTTTGCTTATATTTATATATGCTAATGTTTGTTTATTCCTTGTTTTAAAGCTTATAGAACTTAAATAAATCTAGAAAAGTAATTTAAATTTGCTGGTCAGAGAAAATAGAGGTGTCTTCAGAATTTTAAGCAAACTTTGCTTGTGTGGCCAGAGGTAGATATTTAGGATTCATTGTCTATATCTCCTCTTTTGTTAATAAATTGATTTTTTCTTTCAATATGTCCTTGTGGGTGGGAGAAACTTCCTAATGCTCCACTCCGAGATGAGGAGCTCTGACCAATCAGTGACTGCTAGAGAGGCAGGACCAGTTTCCTTCAGAGACAAGTCTCCTGATAGGCTGCCCATTCTCAAGTGATCAGTCCTAAACACATAGACATATACATGAGACACACTTAATGGACTCCATAAGTTGGGTGTGTGGAACGATAATAATTAAAATAGAGTTCATAAATTTTAGGAGTGAGGGGTATGTGAGAAGTTGAAGGGAAGAAAGAGGGAAGAAAATGATGTAAATATGGCCCTCACATGGAATTCTCAAAAAATAAAGGCAAAAAAGATGATTTTTTTCTAAATCCTCTTTATTTCATTTTATTTTATTTCTCCATTCAAAAATTTACACTTCCTCCCCTCCTTCCATTTCCCTCCTGCTCCCCCATTCCCCCTCCTTCCTCTCCCTCCCTCCTTAGAGAGGGCAGGGAACCCTGTCCTGTGGTAAGTCCAACCCCCCCCCCCCCCCCAATCCAGGCCTAGGAAGTTTTGCATTCAAATAGACTAGGGTCCCAAAAAGCTAGTATATGCAGTAGAAACAAGTCCCAGTGCCTTTATCAATGGCTTCTCAGTCAGCCTCCATTTTCAGCCACAGAGAGTCCGGTTTGATTTCATTCAGTCCCAGTCCAGCTGGATTTGGTGAGCTCCCATTAGAAGTGACACACTGTCTCAGTGGGTGGACCAACCCCTCGCGGTCCAGACTTCCTTGCTCATCTTCTTCCTCCTTCTGCTCTTCAACTGGACCTTGGGGGCTCAGTCCGTTGCTCCGACGAGGGACTTTGTCTCTATCTTCATCAGTCACCGGACAACTCTGGTGATATTCGAGATAATCATCAGTGTGATAGTGGGGCAAGGCCAGTTCAGGTACCCTCTACTCTGCTGCTCAAGGACCTAGCTGGGGACATCCCCATAGACACCTGGAATCCCCTGTAGAGCCAAGTCTCTTGCCAACCCTAAAATGGCTCCCTTAAACCATCTATGGCTCTTAAATAAATTATTTCATGAAAACAAAAATTTAGAGAACTCAGTAATGGGATGGAGACTTCTCTTTACGAAATCTACCACCTTAGGGGAAGGAAAATTCTACAAGAATTCAAAATAACTATGTGAGTAATCATTAGCTTCTCAAAACTGGATTCTATAACAGAACCCATGAAATTATTAGTCACAAATAATGGTTACAGCAATCTGGACAATGAAGACTAGCTTTCCTACAGTTAGAGCTAGCCACCCCACATGGGGCTATGGTTACAGAATCAGACTGGACAGAAGAAAAAGAAAATGGAAAGACAATAAATTATTTAAAACATATCAAGTACTAAATGAAATATTTTGTGGTGGGTAAATAACTATCTACATAATAGGGGAAAAAGCCAGCTTGCTTAAAGAATATTATATATTAGAAGATTTTGTTCTATTTAAAAAAACTTGCTTTACCTTGCCAGCATCATAAACAAACAAAATCCAAAATGTGTAAAGAGAAAACATACACACCTAGGTCATGATAGATAACAACACTACCAGAATTCATAGACTTCACTGTATACTTCATCTCCGTTTTCAGGTCTTAGGAATGAGCCTTTATAGGGCTATGGAGCATGAAAAGCATCTGGCTTCTTTGTGCATGAAATGTGATGTTTACTTGACCAAAAGAGGGAACTGTAAACATAAGAGCCCCAAGAGAACAGCCACGCAGGCTTCTTTTTTGTTTACTTTTTATTCCTTAATGTTTTATACATTTTCCCCATTCCCTGTCCTTCCTCTCCTCTCTCCCCCACCCTCCACTCTGCCCCCTCCCATTCTGCAAACTGATTAGAACTTCCTTCACTGTGGAGAGCTAGAGTATTGCAAACTGAGAAGCAAAATTATTTGGGACTCTTTTAGTCTCCTAATAGCCTTTTGCCATCTATTTTTATATCTGATCTAACATCCATTTGACTATCAAAAAAACCATTTTGCAGTTTATTCACTTAACAGATGATTAGCTTGATGGAGGTGGGTCTTGTATCTTATCTGTTGCTTTCATTGGTTAACTAATAAAGAAACTGCCTTGGCCCTCATAGGACAGAAAATTAGGTAGGCAGAGTAAACAGAACAGGATTCTGGGAGAAAGAAGCTAAGTCAGTGAGTCGCCATGATTCTCCCACTCCAGGGAGATGCAGGTTAAGATCATTCCTGGTAAGCCAGCTCATGGGCTACACAGATTATTAGAAATGGGCTAGTCCAGTTATGAGAGTTAGCCGAGAAAAGGCTAGATATAATGGGCCAAGCAGTATTTAAAAGAATACAGTTTCCGTGTAATTATTTCGGGCATAAGCTAGCAATGTGGGCGGTCGGGTGCCGGGGACGCAGCCCAGCCGCCCCTATTACAACATTAGCAGCTACCAACAAAAGCTGAGAATATCGAAAACACCTGAGAACTACAAAAGAGATTTCCTCAGGTCCTCAAAGAGTACTGTGATATGCAAAGGCTTAATAGACCTATTATCAACTAAAAGTTTTACTCTTATATAAAAAGGGAAACTTTACCACACTGATTACACTTAAAGAGTTTCTCTGGCCAGACTATGGTGGCACACACCTTTAATCCCAGAACTCGGGAGGCAGAGACAGGCAGATATCTGGGAGCTCAAGGCTAGCATGGTCTACAAATGAGTTCTAGGACAGGCTCCAATGCTACAAAGAAACCCTGTCTCAAAAAAATTAAAAAAAAAAGAGTTTCTCTGAAGTATGATTTTTTTCCTCATGATTTTAAATATTGATGACACACACAAAGACTTTACAACATTGACTAAATTTGTAGGCTTTCTCTCCAGTATGTGTTCTTTGATGGATGTGAAGGCTTCTATGACATACAAAGTCTCTACTACATTGATTATATTTATAAGGTTTCTCTCCAGTATATGTTCTTTAGTGACATTGGAGAACACTGACATATGACACATTGATTACATTCATAGGGTTTCTTGTGTGGGTATGTGAAATGTTCATGCTTGCCCCCAAAAGGTTAGACCCTTGTGTATTCCTGCAGCAGGAGCTACAGGAAGTTCTCAAAAACCTGACCTTTTTCTGGTAATGAACTTGATATAACTGCTTGTCCATGCCTCTACTGATGTAAATATTTTAACGACTTTTTGTATCATCCAGATATCAGGTAATTGGGAAGGACTCCTGAAAGAGAAAACTCTCTTTATGTAAACAATTTGATAAAGACTTTAGACATCACAGCTGACTTTAGTTTCGAGAAATTCTTTTCTGCATTGCTGGTGGGAATGCAAGCTGGTAGAGCCCCTTTGGATGTCAGTGTGGCGATTTCTCAGAAAATTAGGAAACAACCTTCCTCAAGACCCAGGAATACCACTTTTGGGAGTATATCCAAAAGATGCTCAATCGTGCCACAAGGACATGTGCTTAACTATGTTCATAGCAGCATTGTTGGTCATAGCCAGAACCCGGAAACAACCAAAATTCCTCTCAGCCGAAGAATGGATAAAGAAAATGTGGTATATTTACACAAGGGAGTTCTACACAGCAGAAAAAATGTCATTGTGATTTTTGCACGCAAATGGATGGAGCTAGAAAACATTATTTTGACTGAGGTAACTCAGACCCAGAAAGACAATTATCACATGTACTCACTCATAAGTGTTTTTTAAACATAAAGCAAAGAAAACCAGAGCACAGAGAACCTAGAAAACAATAAGGACACTAAGAGAAACATACATAGATCTAATCTACATGGGAAATAGAAAAAGACAAGATTTCCTTAGTAAATTGAGAGCATGGAGACCTTGGGAGAGGGTTGAAGGGGAGGGGAGAGACAGAGAGGGGAGCAAAGAAAAATGTAGAGCTCAATAAAAATAAAAAAAGAAATTTTTTTCATGTCCTTTTCATCATGAAGAAAGTTAATTATTTACTATCTTCACTCAATAATGATGGTAGAGATCACCACATTGTGGTTTCTAATTTGCAATGTCTGAGATAGATATTAAAGTGTTCTACATGCTTAGCAAATGCAAAAAGAAAAGATTTTCTCCACCTTGCTTCTATTCACCTATCTACATCCCTGCTGAAATGTGTTAGCTCAATGCATTGATTTGCAGCCATTATTTGCTTTATGTCTATAAAATCTATTGTGAACTCTTCCACAGTGAGACCTGACATACAGAGCCACCCCAGTCTGTGTTCCAGGCCATTGCCGCTCACATTTGGCTTTCATAATATCTCCCTGTTTTCTTGGCAGTGAGAGCCATTTTGTTATCTTTTTCTAGTCATCTGAGTGAGTATCATGTAAGGAAATTTGATTATGTCAAATACTTTTCTGGTGTTAATTGATGTGATCATATGTTTTCTCTTCTGTTCATGCAGTGGGCTGTATTGACTCATTTTCAAATGTTGGAATAACATTCTACATTTGGAATCATTGTACACAGTTGTGTTTTGTAATTATTTCATGAATTTTTGGATTCAATTTGCTAATATTTTGTCGAGTTTTGTGTATTTGTTTGGGTTACATTTGTCTCTTACATTTCTGTTTTACAATGCCTTTGTCTTGATTTAATATTAGGATGATATTGGCCTTATAGAATTAACTAGAAATATTTCCTCTTTTCTCTTTTGCTGCACTTTATAAAAGATCGAAGAAAGCAGACATCATTTCTTTCCTTAAATGTTTGATAAGATTCAAAAGGAATCCATCTGGCCTAGTATTTTTTTTATTATTATTTTTAATGGAAAGTTATTAATTTCTGGTTCAATATTCTTCTGTTTCCCTATCATGTATTTTTTGCTCATTTCTTTTGTTTTGAAAATTAACATACAGATGAATACTGAATTTTGTATTTTTAATAATTTTTAATCACATATATTTTAATTATTATTTTTTTGTAAATATTTATTTATTTATTTATTTATTATGTATACAATATTCTGTCTGTATGCATGCCTGCAGGCACCAGACTTCATTACAGATGGTTGTGAGCCACCATGTGGTTGCTGGGAATTGAACTCAGGACCTTTGGAAGAGCAGGCAATGCTCTTAACCTCTGAGCCATCTCTCCAGCTCCTATTTTAATTATTTTTATTTCATTTTACATTCCAGAGTTCCAGAGTTCTCCCTCACTCCTCCTGCCATCTTCCTCACCTTCCCCCAGTCCTTCCCCGCCCCCCCCCCCCCCGCCCCTGCCATGGCCCTCTGATGTGGGAGAGTCTTCTGTTTTCTGTTGATTTCATTGGTTAATAAAGAAACTACCTTGGCCATTTGATGGGGCCCCATAACAACAACTTCACCTGGTTGATATGATGTCATGATACTGATAGCGCTACTACAAGACCTGTTTTGGGTACCAGCTGCATAAGACGGTTCCAACTTGGTTAGCTGAAATGGTGCACATCTTGTACAACATTCTGGCCAGACCTGCACAAAATACTCAGAGAGTATTTGCAATTTTAAAAGACATTGATCTTGAAATTTAACCATCATTTTACTTTCACAGGATCCCCCAGAAAGAACGTCGTCCCCATGATAGCTGGAAGTAATTCTAGAAAACGACGTCCCCTCTTCCAGTAAAGTTTGTCCTTGGGTTTAGGGACATCGTTTAAGGGTTGCTTATAATTAGTAATTAGTATACGGTTGAGGGTTGAGGGGTTGGGGGAGGAATTTTATAAGCTCAGGATCTTTTTGAAAAAAAAAAGAGGGATAATTGGATGATGGGATAATAGATTTGTAATTGTGAGTTACTGTTTTTAGACAAACATATTGATATCAATTCTTGTATATTGATACAAAGTTAAATTATATTGACTATTGTATGCATGCATGCTTCTACCTCTGTTTAAAACATTTTTTATGTATTGATATATATTGTATTGATATATATTATATGTATTTACCATATTGCAGTGTACATTTCTACCTCTGATTGAGATATATATTGTTTATGTATTGATATATATTTATCATATTGTATTGTATATTTGTACATTGTTTTTATTAGGAGGTCTTATTGTCCTCATTTATTGCACAGTTGTTTATTGTCTTAATCTTTAAGTTAGATAGGTATTGAGAATTATATAGATCAATAGTCATCTGTTTTTCATTTATAGTCTGTGGCTTTGGAGCCTGTCCTGGCGCACGCCTTTAATCAGGTTCTTTAGATACATAGGGATTATATTCAGTATAGATAGATAATCTTCAACCTCTTCAAAGAGCTGTAGAAAATGGCCTTTAATTTAACTCAGAGTTCTGTGGTAGTGAGACACAATCGCTCCTGGCAACACTGATCTATTCCCAAAAGAATGTTGAGCACCAGCCGGCCCTCTGATTGTGTTTTGAATTCTATTCTTCCTCTCACCAGTCAGTCGCTGGACCCGAGAAGAGACTCTGCTCTTGCTTACTGTTGTGGGGTCACATCTGCCCTTAAGTGAAACGTGCCATGCAGGGAGAGAGGCCCATGAGATGCAGAAGTCTTGCAAAACACAGAAACCCAGAAAGCTCCTGAAACAAGATTGACCAGGCCTTCTCCAAGGTTGCATAAGCACAAGAGGGGATTCTTGAAACCAGATAACTGCAGGTCATATAGAGAGCTCTAATGCTGAAGATTTTGTAAGCTATCGCCATGGTGACAGTGATGTAGCTGCCTTTGGGTCACCCACACTCCTGTAAGTGACCCCAGTAAACTTATTGGTTCTCCAAATAAAAAAAAAAAAAAGAATGTTGAGCACCAAAGACACTCCACCTGGAGCCTTTCTTCTTGGCAGAACTGGCCTTTGGGCAAAGAAATGCCCATACCTAAACCACTGACAGAGATACAGAGTATCTGTAAATGGATAAAACAAGACTGTCATATCCTGCTAAGACAGGGTAAGATAGTTTTGAAAAGTTTCTTGCCTTTGAAAATGGTATGTCATTTATGTTAGGCCTTAGCCAAAGTTGGTTGCTTCAATGCTGCAAACGTGACTTTGGGTGATTGCCCAGGTAGCTAGTTGTCTCTGTAATTTGTTGCATGATTTGGAAGTTGTTTAATTTCACTTCCTAATTACTCAGGTAACATTATTTCCCTTCTCAGATCTTCAATGGGGTTGAAGACTAAATAAATGTAGTTACTTTCCTCTCATGACTTGGCCAAGTTATTTATTATACAAGACTTAAGCTAGTTAGAATAGGATATTTGAACTTATTGTATATAATTTCGTAGTAGGTTTAGAACTCTCTTACTAAACAAAAGGGGAGGTGTTGTGGGAGCTCCTTCCACTCCTTCAGCCAATAGCTGCTGAGATACCAGCCCATTAGGGTGTGGTCTCTCTCTCTTTAAAAAAGCTGCCACTGCCCTCTGCTCGCACTCTGGCTTCTGCCTCCGCTTCTGTCGACTAGGCTCCCTTCCTGATTGCGCAGAGGGCTGTTGTCTGGGACGGTGATCTGTAAGTTTTTCCCCTTTAAATAAATCTATTAATCATAATTCCAAACTGGTGTGGGATTGTTTGTGACTTACGCCTTCAGCCCTCTTCCATCTCTTTCTCGTCTTCTTCCTGAAGCCCATTTTCCTTCCCACAAATCCTCTTCTATTCTGATGATTCATTTTTTTTTAGCCACTGAGTTTAATTATTGCTTCTTGCATGAGTATGTGGGTTGTGGCCTGTTTGCCAGAACATGGACATGTTAGCAGCAGCTACAACCCTGATGAAGGTGCCTATTCCTTCTCTGATCACCCTATAACTTCCCCTAGATTCCCCAGGGAGGGGTGGGGGTGCATGAGTTCCTCCTACATGTGATGAAATGATGGGTCCAGTCTTGTACAGGCCATGTAAAAG
Source organism: Neodon shergylaensis (assembly GCA_025134845.1). Taxonomy (NCBI): domain Eukaryota; kingdom Metazoa; phylum Chordata; class Mammalia; order Rodentia; family Cricetidae; genus Neodon; species Neodon shergylaensis. Next base: position 18,861,623 of record JABTXL010005620.1, on the reverse strand, counting down.
TAGCCATACCTGCTGGGAGTTCATAAGAGCAAAGGCCCTGCCATGTCCAGAGGACACTGTTTCACAGAGCGCCTCTCCAAACTTTAGCTCTTCTGTCCTTTTGGGCAATCCTCTAACATGTTCCCCAAACAGGCCATTTGTGTGTCACCCACCCCCGTGTTCCAAAGTCCTCGATTATCACGTTTATTTGTATGGATGTTGGTAGGTTATATCTTTAATAAAATGTAGCAACATAGTTATTTTTCCTGATGATCCTAATTACACTTTCAGTGTCTATGTGTTTAAGAGTGAAAATCTCCTTTCCTTTCTGATGTGGCTACTACTCTCTTTTGTTTCTTGGCTAGGTTGGCCAGAGGTCTATTATTCTTATTGATCTTTACAAGGAACATGGTAAGTTTCTGGTAAACCTATTGTTTTTCCTGTATTATATTTAATTTGTTCTTCAATGTTTATTATTTCTTTTGTTTTCTAGCTTCAGGCTTAAGTTGCTTTTCTTCTAGTTTCTCAATATTGAACTTTAGATTACTAATTTTAGATTATTCCTTTTAAATTTTTAAACCATTTTTGTTAGTGTTTTTTAGGTCTCTAAAACTGGGCTTCATTTTCACACATGTATATAGAATAATTTGATCATATACACCTTATTGATTCTATGAATAGCCCACTGAGTACTGCTTCTACTGCTGTCTACAAATTTTGATAAATTATTTTTATTTTTATTAATTTAATTAAAATTTCCATTTGTTACTTTTCTTTGATCTCATGTGCTCTTAGAAATACGCTGTTTTCATCTTCATTTGCTTTTTAGATTTTCTAAGCATGGTTTAGCTTTTGATGTGATTCATGGTGGTGTTGGTATTATTTCTGTTCTTTTAAGATTATTAAGGTTAGCTCTAAAGACACCAAATATAGTACTGTGCTGATGAATACTGCATGAGAGAAGAATGTGCATTCTATTGTGACTAGACAGACAATTCTATAAATGTAAATTTGGTCAAATTGATTGATTATACTCCTTAGGCCAACCATGCTCTTGCTGATTTCTTTCTGCTCTTATACTAATTTCTGGGGGAAAAAAAGAGTTTAAAAAATTTCACCAACTGAAAATATTTCTTACAGAAATTCTATCACCTTTTAATGTAGGCATTAGGAGTCATACTTTTGTGTATGACTGGCCTCTTTATTTTTATTCTCAAAAATTTCCCATTTTTAAGTATCTGTTTTGCTTATACATATTTGCTTTTTCAGAGTCTTTCACTTCATGTTAGTATAGTATACATTGACTTGTATTATTGTGAGCAGTCAGAACCTTTTTCAAAGATTACAGGTAAATCTAGGCTTTTACTTTTTTATTGACATTAACTTTTCTGGAAAATGCAATCATTTGCATCTACTCAGTTGCTTCATATATGTAGCATTAAAACTCACCTCTTTTGGAAAAATAGTCTATATATTTAAGGGAGATTTCTCATAGACAACATATAGTTAGATCTTAACAAATAATATCAAAACACTGAAGTTTCTATGTTTTAATGGGTGAATTTAGACAATCTATATTTAAAACTTTTTTGATATATTTGGATAATGAAATCTATTGGTGTATGTGCTTGTGTGTGTGTGTATGCTATATGGTATATGTGTGTGTGCTATATAGCATGTGTATGTATGTATGTGCTATGTGTGCATTTGTAGTATTATTTATAAGTTGATTGAAAGAATATACATGCACACACGGGGGGGGGGCTGATTTATGTTTTCTTTTCTTGCATTCCCATTTTCTGCCTTTCTCATTCCTCAGTCTTCTTTGGTGGAGTGAAAACCTTTTGTGTTTTTTGAATGTGTCTAGATAATCCTGTTCCATATACACAAACCACGACTTCTCCAAATGTTTCTGATGTTTTGCATTTGTCCAAAATTGTGATGTGTTCATGTGATGGGTGCTTCACATTTAGAGGGAGGTTATGTTCATTGCAGGTTCAACTCATTCATCCTGGAGTAAAACCAATAAAGAGAAGGTAGACTATAAGTAGTGTACACATACTAGTTAAGCTACAAAAGAATGGTAAGCTACAATTGACCGTTGCTTGGCTATTATTCTACTTTGAAGTCACACTTAAGATAATAGTTGTAGTCAAGTTGTGTTCTAGTCTAGATAGTTCTTTTTTGTCATGAATTTGTACGAGGTCATATTTTTCATGGTTTAGGCTGCAAAGTCAAAACTCAACTCACAGCTAATAACAGGGTGTGGATACAGCCCGGTGAGGATTCCTGGTTTCAGCAGCCTTTCCTAAAGCTCACTTTTGTGGTTGCTTATTTTAAAAATAAAGGGCATGTCTAGTAATTATTCATGAGTGTAGATGAAGAATTCTTTTTTTTTTTGCCCATTTAGAAGTCCCAATTTTTGAGGTAAAATATATTCATAACACTATCAATGGTAGAGAATTATGTTTGATGAGAGAAATACCAATGTTGTAAAATATTAGTTTAAGATGTGTTAAGTTTGTTTATGCTATAGAATATTTGTTTAATTATGAAAAGATGTATTACATTTTTTATGTTGCATTTGATTATCTCAATACAGCTGTGTTACTTTGCCTACCTAAAACACTTGATTTGTCTAATAAAGTATTTAACAGCCAATAACTAGGCAGGAGAGAGAAATAGATTGGGCTGGTGAACAGGGAGAATAAATAGGAGGAGAGAGAGCAGAAAGAAAGAAGAGGAGGAGTAAGATAAGGAGGAGAGGAGGATGCAAGGGGCCAGCCACTCAGTTGCACAGCAAGTCACAGAGTAAGAAGGAAATATATATATATATAAAAGAGCGGCAAAAATCCCAGAACAATATAATTTCAGTTAGAAAAGCTAGCTAGAAAACAAGCCAAGCTAAGGCTGGGCATTCATAAATTAGAAGTCTCCATGTATTTATTTGAGATTTGGAAGGTGAGCCTCCAAAGAAAACAAACAAACAAACAGCTACACATGAGAGTACTTGGCAGAATAGCTGACAGTGGGTAATCAGGTTGTGAGGGCTATATAAAGATCTAAGTTGTTCCTGAACTACATTCTTTAAAACATTCAATAATACAACAATAAAAGTTTCAACATTGTTTAGCATCTATGAAAAATTTAGAGAAGGCCTTATTCCATCCTTTCTAAAAGAATGAAAAAAGCCTCTCTAATTATCCAGCCTAATGACTTTCAGCTGAGGTTGATTTTGTCTCCCAAGCAGCATTGGTAGTCTCTGAAGACTTCTGCCACCCTTGCAAACACAGCATGGACTTAGTAGACAGGAAAGTACTGATATCCAGAGGGCAGTGTTAGACGTGCTGGTAGTCTAAAGGGTGAAGGTCTGCCATTCATAAGAATTATTAATCCTACTTGTTGGTGTTCGAGGTTGAAGATCAGGTTGAAGATCAGTGTGGTTTGGAGGTTTTGGGGGGGTCATATGTGGACTCTGGGAAGCTTAAAGTGTTAATTGTGTTTTGTTTATCCTTATAAGTACATATTATCCTTATAAATATTGAGCTTCATTATGACATTTTCAAGCATGAATTTAAGATACTTTCATAATGTTTGCCCTGTAGTCCCCATATTTATCCTTCTTTTCCTCTTACTAAATCTCTTTCTACCTTCTGCTTTACTGCTTTTAAAATTTTCACATATGAGAGGCTATATACAATATTGATCTTTTTAAAATTGATTCATTTCATATAATATGATGAAACAAATTATAACAGAAGGGAATGGGGCATAATTGGTTTCTACTCACCTGACAGCTCATAGCTAGAAAGCAAAAGCAACAGCAAGAGAACAAGTATTTGAGTTAATAAGTGGCAAATGATCTGATTCATTTGTTTAAACAAATATATTTTACCATTACTATCCACAATCTAATTACAGAGTAGTTGCACATATCTGAAATAATTTCTCTCACATTTATCTTTTTGATCATCAGTAGGACATTGACCTTTAGAAATTAAGTTGTGTTTTGTAGTTCTTCATCACAACATGAAAAGGAACTATCAAACTTCAATTAAATCTTTGGTTACAAAAAGCAAAACTATTCATCTTTTAAAAAGAATTTTTTGGCACCTAAAAAATGGAATAGGATTCAACTCTAGAGAGAAATGCAAACACAAAATTTCAGGAAAGTGGTTGAACTTATAATAAAGTATTAAGCAGGATTATATAAACTCAGAAAGATAAACACTGCATTTTCTCTCATATGCTGAATCTAGTCAATTATATATATGTATACATACGTAAATATATATACATGTAAATAAATGACATGTATGAGCAGTATAACATGTTGAAAAAAGAACAAGAAAGGTTAAATATTAGGGAATAAGGAAGGACTGAAAGCAGGTAACAGGCATGAGTTATACAAAGATCTATTGATAAATCTGTTCACTGTATGTTCTGTCTAATTTTAAGGGTGGAAAGATAGCTTTATTCTCTGATTTAATTTCTGTGATTATTGGAGAAACAATATCAGGGAATGGCTTTTACAGATACTTAGAAACTGAATAAAAATGCTAGAAACAATACAAATCTCTCTGTGCCTGTCTGTTCTTTCTTGACCTGTGGTGGTCTTTAGGCATGAGTAGCTCTCAAATGCAATGACTAATATTAGAGGAGCTTGGGAGGCCATATTGTGACTCTCCTGGTGGCCGAGGAACTGCTGTCATGTGATAGGCCTCCCATGGTTAGCCATTACCTCCTGTCAGTGAGAAATGTTAAGATTAAAAGCAGTGTCTCCAAAAACCAGTACCATCCTGCATTTTTTATTTAAGGGCTGCTGAATGATTTCCTGTGGGCTGATCAAATATGTGAACAGCTGGCTCCTGACCATAGTCTGTCACTTGCAGCACACTGAAAATTGCCTATTTAAGATCAACCTGAGTGTCCCTGGGGCAGTGGAACTTACAAGGAAGCATGAAGTGGCACGAGAACATGCGTAATTCAATCCCTGTTAATTGGTCTGCTTCCAATAGAAATGCAGGTACAGGGAGGCCTCAGATTGGTTTAGCCATGAGTTGGGTCGCTGGCCATTCAAATTGTTGTGAATGGTTAGATAGAAATCTGTGTTACTAGTACATTGCCTGAGTAGCAGAAATGGTTGCCTGGAAATTCCAAAAAATAGTGCTCTATATGTGCTTGAGGATCTCATTAAGAACTTATCTCTTTAAGAGATCTGTAAGTTTTTAAAAAGTGTGTGCGTTTGTTGTGTTCTTTTCTGGTAACCCAAATTAATCGTACTCTCCTGTATCCATCAGCAAATGAAGTGCCAGTCTGGCTAATATCCCTGTAATAGAAAGTCTCGTTTGAATTGATTGATCAGCTGGGTAACTTAGATAAAATGCACTCTGCTTTTATTCATCTTCTGTTTATAATGAGCTGCCTGGAGTTTCACCCCCTGTGATATATGATGTATTCTAATAAAAAGCAATCAGCTGCAGTTTGCTCAGTTCTGTGCTTTTGGTTTCTTGATAACATCGATGTTCTCTTGCTATTGTGATGTTAAGATGCTAGTTGGAATTGAGTGCGTGTGTGAGGCTTTTTAAAATGAATACTTGCAAATTATCGATTCTCAGCCTAAATGTTGGTGTCCTTCTCTGACGACCTCCCAGATGTCATCCTAGAACAGTTAGTTCCATCTGTCTCTGTAATATTAGGCTGGAAAAGTAAGTAAGAACTCATCTGTGAAAGGTCTTATTTTTCCAAGATACAACACTTTATCCTGTCCTGTGTGATGGTGAGCTTCAGGGAGATGATATAGTCCCAGACAAAGTGAAAATTATGATTAAATCAGAAGCCAGATTTTTGAGGTGGTCAACTAAGTTTTTTTGGTAGATTAAAACAAAGTTATCTGAAATTTCATCCATGAAGTTGTCAATAGAATATATTACTATTTTAAATGATATGGTACACAGTCTTTCATCAGTACAGAACGGGCAAAATACTTGAGAGCACATAAGTTATTAAGTTCTTTTACTCAACAAAGAGTAGGATTTATTTTCTATGTCCTATTTATTCTGCATCTGTTTATTGGTCTCACGGATGGAAAATGTTTTCTTTATAGAAGAATATGAAATGATAGAGGAAAATAAATGAACAGTAAAAAGTTGAATAAGCTCAAAGAAAATGGTAAATATCCTTAAATTCAGATAACATGGATGGTTATGGCTTTAATTATGGATTCTGAGACACTGAAGTGCCTAAGTATCTGAACATTTGAAAGTATTAATTTTTTTTGCATTTATCTTGTCTCTCCAAAAACATTACAAGATTTTTTTTTTATTTTTATAGACAGAATTTTTCTATGCAGTCCTGACTGTTCTGGAACTCTCTCTGCTACCAGGCTGGCCTTGTACTCAAAATGACCTGCCTGAGTGTGCCTCCTGAGTGCTGGGAATAAAGGCATGTGCCACCACTGCTAGGCACATTACAGGATTCTTTTTTTTTTTTTTTAAATATTTATTTATTTATTATATATACAATATTCTGTTGTGTGTATGCCTGCAGGCCAGCAGAGGGCACCAGACTTCATTACAGATGGTTGTGAGCCACCATGTGGTTGCTGGGGATTGAACTCAGGACCTTTGGAAGAGCAGGCAATGCTCTTAACCTCTGAGCCATCTCTCCAGCCCCACATTACAGGATTCTTAAAGCAGTTTATTTTCTGTCATGCAAAGCACAATATACAGAACATGTTAAGTAATTCTTGGTGACTGACAAACTCTTCTCATGCATGCTTTGAAGCCTTATGTCTGAACTGGATGCTTTTGAGGATTTAAAGGGATGTCGGATAGAGTCACCGCCTCTCAGGTGTTGCATTGTCTCAAAGTAGAATTGGAAGACCTGAGATTTAAGGTCCTCCATATTTTCATATATGTTCTACGCCCAAAAGTTTGAGAGACTGTCAGAGTTTCAGAAAATTGTCTTTATGTCATAATGAGTCATAAACTTGATAAAAAAAAGAACAACAAAGTATCCCAGTGTTCCCACAGTATTTGAGGAAATAATTGAAAGTAGTATATGCTCCAAAGTGCAGTCTGTAAGAATTGCAGTGTTTTAAACACACACAGGCCTGATTGACTCACTGTCGCTATTAGATCTGCTCCCAGTACAGTCTCAGCCTAACTCACTAAAGCATTCCATGCATCTGCAGAGAAGACACCTTTTGAGGGACTGATGCAACATTCCCAAAGCAGATACTTTCACATTTTATCAACTATGGAGAAAAGACAAGAGCTCTGGGTTGTGGTCCTCTTTGCTGCTGATGGAGAGCCGTTGAGTACATCTGAGAGCATCTCACATCTTTCTTCAAACTTTGCTGGAATTTTTTTGCTCCGTTTTCTAACCTTATTGCGTTGTGTAATGATAACTTTCGAATGAATCTTTATAATATGGGGACATGTCCTCCAAATTTAATAATGGTCACTGCGAACAGCAGTATGCAATAAGGTTTCCTCAGCAGGGACATATTCTTTCTGGAAGGGAAATTTAATTATCTAGCTTGACTACTGTGTAATTCAAGTGCTTGCTACTGCAGCTCTTTCGTGCCGCACACTGGTGTTAGTTGTGCAGAAGAGTGATGGTTTCCACCCCATAGGCAAACTCAGAAAGCTGAACTGCCCAATAGTTTGCTATCACTAAAATTTGGAATTAGTATTCAGGTCTTTAAGCATAATTCCCTTATAAATCAAATGTGATAACACAAAATTTTAATTATGGGATTAAATGCCATCTTCATTCCTTATGTTCTTTCTGTTATCACTTGGTAGGTACAGAGGATCCAAAAGGGAAAACATCAGAGTCAAACAGCTTAGACTAGAAGGAAAGGCAGTTGTACTACAGCGTCTCTCTCCCGATGCCTTGAAGCAATTGCCAAAACCTTTTTGAGTATCTAGAAGAAAAATATTGTATGAATGTAAAGTTGTTTTTCTTATGGTGCTAGTATTCTTAAGAACACAATTAAACCATGGGAAGAGAAGTAATGCTAGGGGAGGAGCTGGCAGGGTGAAAAGAAGCCAGATGAAAGATAAAGTTTGGCTAAGATTGTGGTGAAGGTCAGAGTGTCCCATGGGCTTGACTTTATAATGATCTGCTTTACCTGACTTTACAGTATCTGAGACCAGGAACTGAATGGAGGTCTTGAGGGAAGCTTGGCCAGTCAATCAAAAAATGAGCCAGCTGCTTGCAAAACTACTTGGTTGTAATAGCATAGGCTGTGCATGGTTCATTACTTTCCTTCAGATGTAGTATTCAGTGGAAAACTGAAATAAACTCTAATGTGGAAAATAAAGGTTCTAGAAATATGACTTGATTTTGTAACTTCTTAAATTCATGGTCTTGTTACTATATTCAAAAAAGTCGGAAGTAAAGCATGGTTTCTGCACACCTGTTGACAACCTGGCTGGGATGCCATGTTGGTTCTATGAGATGCTGAACTTGAAAGCGATGTAATATTTATAAAGGTTTTGAAAATGTGACAACATTTTCAATAATAACTAAGGAGAAAATAGTGCCTAGTACAAAATTAAAAAATCATGTCTTTATCAATCCCTGCAGTGCATATACAGTTCTATACAGTTTTGCTGTATAGGATGATGGTGCTAATTAACTTATCCTGACTTATTTTTTTAAAGAAATATCACTTTTCAGTATCGTAAAAGATTTGTGATGGTATTTATTTTAAATTGTGTCCTTCTCTACATGCTAAAGCAAGACAAGAGGTCTTTCTCTCTCTCTTTTTCTCTCTCTCTCTTTATGTAGCTATATTTGAAGTGTTATATTATCATAGTACTTTTGTGTAAAGTATATGACAAGGCAAGGAGCAATTCAACACACTTGGATTCTGAATATTCTGGTTGCGATAATCTTCACTTCATGGTCAGTGTATAATGCTGATCTGGTTATACTCCTTGTTGCAGAAAATCCTTCAATGTAAGATAAAAACCCAGTATCATTTGAGCTGCACAGAGCTCACAGCTGGAGCCCTTTCTTACTAGAGTTACCTCTTGTTTTTTATGCATTTAGCTTTTTGGCTTGTTTATTCACAGTTCTCTCTTTTCAATGCTTTTGTATGCGCTGCTTCTGTTGTCAATGGTGCTCTTGCTGATTTGTTCCAGTGAAAAATGCTTTTCTAGTCTTCAAAGGCAAGTTCACAGTTACCAAACCATGACAATGTATTTATATCATATGTGTAATGTGATGTTAATATTATACACATTAATATTATATATCATATAAGATGATGATAATATAATATGTGTTCTACTTCTTCCCTCTAGAGAATGGAAATTGTTAATATTCTACGATTTTGACACACTGATGTTGGATAGTGTTGTACAAGGGAACATGGGCATCTCTTACATTGTAACATTTCTGCAGATACAACAACACTGGTAATGACAGAATTGTATGCAATCGTTTTTAACTTGGTCTGGAAGTAGAACTAGAAGACAGATGATTCCTTCAATCAGAGCTGAATATAATTTCTGCTCTTACTGGGATCAAGGAAGAATGCATGTAGATAGTCAAGAGATATTGTGTGTGTGAGGGACAGAAAGAGAGACAAAGAGAGAGAGAGAGAGAGAGAGAGAGAGAGAGAGTTCTCTTTTCAACCAAACATAGCATTTGAACCTCAATTAAAGTTATTTCATTATACTATAATTCAATGCTATTTGTTCTGGTAATGTAAAGCCCTCTGATGTACCATATTCTAGAATGCTCTGGCTCTTGAATGGGGGGTTTCTGGGAACAGTTACAATAAAACTGTGTGTCATTATTTCAAATTACACCCTAATTCATAATTCAGTTCTCAAACTGCAGGCCTATAAGAAATGGCATATATGCTAATGATTCTCATATTTTGACATAGTGTTGTATTTGATATGAAACTGGGGTACTTTAAAATCCCAGAGGACCACTTCTTGTAATCATGCCAATACCTGTGAAGCTTTACAGGATACACTTGTGGAGGAGACCAGACTTGATTGGGGTTAAGTGTCCTGCAATCCAGAAAAGTCACCTCAAAAGTGAAATGCCGAGAGAATGCCTGACCTCTAAGCTTTTATGCTTCATCTTGGCAACAAAGGCTTTTAGAGAGAATGAATACAAAGTTACATGGCTCAAGAATTTCTGTGGTAAACCTAAAGAACCAAGTGTACCCACACAATTGTTTTAAAATAATGATGTATTTCTACATTAAGCAACATCAAGCCTGTTATATTTTCTTGTGAATTACACCAGTTAAATATTCCAAGTTCACCTACTTGAACAGGTACAATGTTGAATAGCCTTCCTGTAATCTAACCCTGAGAACAGGGAACAATGAAGCAGTCTCCTATCTGTGGTCAGGAACCACTTTTATTAGAAAAAAAATGGTAGAGCTGTCTGTCAGTGCTTCACAAGGGGTGTATTTTAATAATATTTTCTCCAATTGACCTATACCTGAGTTAAGTGGCCATTCATACAATGTGCATGTATGAACACCAGTGCTGGTCACAGAGTGGCATTGGTCTTTAATCCTTTGTATGGACGGGAGGGGGGTAAAAAATTATGCAATTGTCTGCACATGTAAATTAAGATGTCAAACTTACCTTGTTCATTCTATGTAGTATTTGGTCACTGCTGCCACTGATGTTTCTAATTGCTATGCATTGGTCATATTTTTCTTTGTAAACATAATATTGGAGTATTCCATCTCTATTGAAGATTCAAACTACACACTATGAAGGTGATTATCAAATAGTATTGGCATTTCAAATATGCATCTTGAATTTGCCTCTTGATATCTACTTTCTTGCCAGATCATCCTGAATTTACCCCAAATCTTTGATCTGAAAGTATCCAAAATGTTCTTTCCACAGCTCCCTGATCTCCCTTCACTGAACTCTCTCTGACCTGCTTCCCATGTCAGGAAAGGGAACCAGCAACAAACTTTAAAATTCAGTCAGAAAGGGGATCATTCTTATTCTCCATGACATTATCTGCCCAACCAGCCTAGCCTGACTGTCACTCAGTCAGTCATTACTTTGAATTTTTGTCTGTTATGAGATCTCTATTACATACAAGTTTATCAATGAATAAACATATCCATGTTAATTTTCTATGTGAGTATTTTAATTAATATTCTCTGAAGGAACAGAACCAATAGAATGGATATATGGTAAAAGGATTGATAAAATTGGTTTATATCATGTTGTCTGAATAATCAAACAATGGCTGTCTCATAGTCAAGAAGCTGAGAACCCAGTAGTTGTTCCATTGACATTCCATTCCTAACTCATCCAAATCTGGTGCCAAGGGACTGGAAGATTCCTGGGGAACTGCTGGTCTTTACTCCACATTTCAAGTCTAGATGAGGTGGTTCTAATATCAGCTATGGAATCAGAGCGGCAGTATTTGGGCTGATGAACCTGTCATCAAGAGTGAACACAATCCAAGCAAAACACAGAAGCTTTCTATCTTCTATATCCACTTGTCTGGACTGACACCAGAAGGGGATGTCCACATTTAGAGTGGGTTTTGCTGTAACAATCAATGTGATCAAGAAAATGCCCCACAGACCAGTCTGAGAGAGACAATATCTCATTGAGATTTTGTAACCCGACTCAATGATTCCCATGTGTCAAGTTGATATTAGTGTTAACATCACAGTAAATAATATCAAATTAGTTTCTAATTTGTAGACAACAGTTTTTTGTTTTACCCTATGGCCTACTATTACTCCTAGGACTTAACTCATGTGCCTACTTAATTTGCTCTTATACCAATCTCTGATTACTATATTATGAAAATAAAATATGATTCTAGTTGAATTATAATATTTTTCAGAGCCTTCAAATTTTTATTTATGAAATGCCACCAAAAGACCATGTTTAAGGGCTTAGTTCCCATACTATGTTGTTATTGAGAGGTAATTGGATCATAAGGTCTCTTGCCTGATCAAAGGATTTATATACTCTATTCATGGGTGAATGGACTTCTGAGAAGGCAGGGTCTCTCAGAAGTTATGTCACTGTGAAGGATATATTTGTACTTGATCCTTATTTTCCACATGTCACCTGCCATATTAAGTTCCTCTACCATGCCCTTCAGCATGGGGCTCTGCTTTGCAATAGGCTTAAAGGCAATGAAGCCAAAACAAAACTTTTCAGTTGTTTTGTTCAGATATTTTATCATGGTAACAAAAAGCTTCCAGCAAAGCCTTTAAAAAAGTAAATTCCTAGCCCCCATCTGGGTTTTTAATAGTAAACTCTATAATGATGTTCTGGACAATATACTTCTAAAAATGCAGTTTCCCATTCATTATATGACAAAAAATGAGTCAGGCACTAGAAATACAAAATTGAAACAGTGGAAAATATTCTTATCCTGTGGAATTACATTTTTGTAAGGGACATAGACAATAGGAAAAAGTCACAAAAAATTATAAAAATCTTTTACAGGTGATCACTGATATTTTGTGAAATGAAACAGAGAAGAATACCAAGAAACGTGTTAGAAATATACAGTATTGAAAGTTTACTTGAAATAGAATGCACTAGTCAGCCCACACAGATATCACCCAGCAAGACTAAATAGATGCAACAGGTTGTATGTACACATGTAGTGTAGTGTGATCTGGTTTGTGTGTGTGTGTGTGTGTAACAATAACAAAGAAGGAAATTTAACAAGTTGGAGAGGAAGTAGGAAGCCATGGGAAGAGTTGGGATGTGGAGAGAAATGGCTGGAAATGGTCTAAGTACAGAGCTCACATATGTGATTCTCAAGAAATAATTTAAAAATAATTAAAAAAAATAAAATGAATGTTTACTCAGAGTGATGTTTGATGTAGATTAGAGGACATCGATGGTGAAAACCATACCAATATCTGAGTGCCATGAGGTGTCTTGGGAGAGGGAAGACAGGTAAAAAGAGTCTACTGAGGATTATAAAACTAAATTTCAAAGTAGTCATGGGACTAAACCACTGTGTTGGAGGGCCTGAAGGTGGGGCTAAAGGGGAAGAGATAATGAAGTCCAAGCATCTAAGCTGTAGACTTCTGACTCTTTGCCTGAGAAACTGGAAGTTTATATGCATTGAGATGACATCATCCTTCTTGTTTAAATTGGGTCACTGAGTGCAGAATATGTGGACGCAGGGAAAATTCTTAAAAGACTTCCCCCTCCCTCAGTAATTCCAACAAGAATTGCTGACGGCTGTGAACATATGGTTAATTGGTTTGGAAGTGATTAAAACCGATTTTCTGTCTTTGTGGACAAGAAAGAGTATTGCAATATGTTGGACAAGAGGAAGATGAGAGAAGATTGGCAAAAGGTGGTGAAGAAGGGAGGGAGAACAGCAAGCAAAAGGGTGAGAGCCCAAGCCACTTAGGCTGCTGGACAAAGACAGCAAGGGGAAGAGGTGTGGCTGGGCATGAGCAGATGAGGTGACTCTTGGATGTGCCAGATGTGAGATGTGTTTTCACACTCAAGTAGAGATATCAATATGTAGTTGGATAAGCCAATATTAAGCTGAAGAGCAAGGTTTAGGTTCATGGTGAGTTTCAGCACTTAAATCAATTTTAAACACTAGGTTACGTCGTACTTTGATTGGCAGCAAGTCCGGCTCTGGTGAGGTGCCTTTGGGTAGTTTACTCATTTACAGGCCCCCATTCACCTCATACTGGAGAATTACTGGCACTGTGGTAAAGTGAAATTTGCGAGTTGATATATATGTTGGAAATAGAAATAGAAGCAAGAAGACAAGACCTCATGAGTATTTGCTTAGGAGGAGAGGAGACAGTGGGATTTAGTCTCATTCTGTGACACTAGCAGATGTCAGTTGCCCCTTTTTACCGTGTGGGGCCCAATTATTGACTCAGGTTGTCATATTTGGGGCAGACTGCTTAAACCACTGAGCCATCTTCTTAGCCCCTTTTATAAATTATTTTTACTGCCTTTATTTAACCATCCTGTTATCCCCCCTTTATAAATTGTTTTTACTGCAATAATTTTATTTAAATGAATTATTAACATGCTTTTCTTTTAATATTTCTAATGAATTTTAGCAATGAATATGTTAGTGGCTCATGTTGGTAAAAGTAAATATTTATGGATTGAGAGTGTATTAGGTTTTGAGTCATGTTTCTAGTACTTATTCCCCAGGATGTATTTTATTTTGGAAGGCCACTGTGACTTTCAGAGGTGGGACCCAGGTGATGGAGACAGGCCACTAGGGGTAAATATTTGTGAGTTGTACCCAGCCTAGGGTTCCTGGGTAACTCCCTTTGGTTCCTAGTTATTCATAGTGGGAAGAGCTGCTGCTTTATGTTTTTGGAACCATGAATGACAGACACTTGCGTGACTTCCTGAAGTGATACACGGAGACCCTCTGAAACCGTGAACAAACTAAACTTTTTATCCTTTACACCTTTCTATCAGCTATTCTGTCACATTCCTGAGAAAAGGAACTAATGCAGGAAAGTGACTGTAAATATGGAGTCACTGGTGTCATTAAACCTGAGCATGTGAATCTTAGGAACTAGTTTATAGGTACAATTTGGAAGTATGGAAATGTGGGCTAGACCTTCCCAGATTATTGAAATCTCTGTTTAAAGGGCAATGTTGGTGGCATGTAGAAGTATAGAATGCTAAAACAAGCATAGACAATAAAATTTGCCCATAAAGTTTTAGGGGGTAACAAGCATTTTATTAGGAACAGGGATAGAAGTCATTCATGTTACATAATGGCAAAGAACCTGTGTCTGCTTTGCCATGGACTGAAAACTTAGATAAGGCTGAATTTTAATGTAACAGACTCATGTATTTCGATGTTGTCTGTTTAGGTTTTGTTATGGTCACTGCTCACTGCTTTTAGCCAGACTGACTGTGTGAACTGAGAGCAAAGAACAGAGAAGGAGGGTGCAAAATGTGTAGTTTGAGATTGTGAGTGCACATGAGATGCAAAGCAAACAGGGGAAAACCTGAGGAAGTTGTTGAAGGAATTAGTGTATCTGAAGAGAAGCTGTAATGGGACAATAGGAAAGGTGCCTGGAGTCTGACACCCCTGCCGTCAAAGCCTCTAGGATATAAAAGGTAAAACTATTTCAATTAATCTACAAGGACAGTGCTTTCAAAGGGAGCAATGAAAGGAGCAAGGTATGTCAGTGTCCCACGTGAAGGGAGCCTCCTAAGAAAGTGGTTGATTCTATGAAGCTGTACTGGCATCTGAGGCCACAGAAGCCATGGTTCAAGGAGGTCAAATGACTTTTCGAGCTGGCAGAAGAATTGGTGTCAACCACATGCTGCTACTTCTTTAGGCGTCTTGAATACAAGAATTAAGAATTCATGATGGCATAGCTCAATGTTCTCAGATAAGACAACAGAGACTAATCTAACCAGCCACATTCTTATAAGTACTGCATAAACCACACTTCCATGGTTTTTGCCCCATTCATGGTTTCTAATGCCAGGTCAGGAAGTAGAGATTCCTAGGATACCATAGAACTCACTTTGTGTGACATTATTTTTGGAGAGACATGAGCAAATGTCTTTTCAACCAATTGTTATGGTGATGGTTTTCTTTATAGGGACCACAAGAATTTCCAAAACTTCATGAGTGTTTTTTTTGTTGTTGTTGTTTTTGACAATATATTGAGGAGATAATCTTGCATTGGATTGGTAGTAAAAGTCTTCTTCAGAGGTAGGACCAGATATCTTTTATTTTCTTGCTGTATTTTTCTAAGGTTTTACCAAGAAATTATCAGCTTTGAGTTTTATAGTCAGTGCCTATGACTTTACTTACTCTAATGTTATTGACATTCAAAGAAACTAAAATACTGAATAGATCTCCTTCAAAACTGACTGGATACTTGTGTTAATGTCAATGCCCTCTTAGAGTACTTTATGTATTTTGTAGGTTGCTACCTAACTTATCCTTCCAGATAACTGTGGAAAAATGTAAAATAAAATATGAAAACAAGCAACCTTGTGGCATGTAACACATCTACCCATGCTTTATGGAGAGGAAATAAGTCTTTCCGTAGGGCAGTCCCAAGCACTGAGTGCCTCCCAAACTCTCATATTGCAATGTCTTCAAGATCAACTGGGCATGTGAATGGTCATGACTGTCATCGGTCAGCTTTTGAATCTCAGCTGGGATTCTAATCTAATGAATTTCAAGAATTTACATCTCATATAATCTAAGAATGTCTACAGAATTAAACTAGGTGGTGGTGGCGGCTGCGGCGCACGCCTTTAATCCCAGCACTTGGGAGGCAGAGGCAGGTGTATCTCTGAGAGATCAAGGCCACCTTGGTCTGCAGAGCTAGTTCCAGGACAGTTAGGACTGTTACACAAAGAAGCCCTGTCTCAAAAAACCAAAACCAAAAAAATGACTGTCTACAGAATTAAAATGACAGTGTTTGCATATCCATTACAAAAGGAAATATTGGTGACTGTCAGAGAGTATAATCAGCAAAGCTGAAAGCCAGTCACCTTAGCCTGATTTGTATCCCTTAGTAATTTTTTTTCCTTTAGCTGTCCAAGACCCAAGTTCTCATAGTGTTATTTGTTCCAGTTTGGTCTCAATGATGATCCCCCCTCTTGCATAATATTCTGCTGTAGCCTTTCCAAACTTATATATCTTTATTATTTAAATTCTGTTAAATTCCCTCTTTTCAATTAATGTCTTTATCTTCTTTCTTCCTGCTCCCTCCCCTCTCCCTTTCCCTCACTCCCTACTTCCAGCCAATCTCTTTTGTGCCCTTTCTCCCTTTCCCACTCCTGCCCCTTTCATTCTGTAATTATAACCAGTCCTAGGGTAGTAATTGGGTAGTTGATGATTTCTCAGCACTACATCTTTTATATACTTTTACGCCCATTATCTATCACCTTTAAAATTTACCACCTTGTTTACATAAAACAATTTATTTTCAAATAACTGGTTAAAAGTATTTAGAAAGATAAGAAACAAATGTTCCAATTACTATACCAACATATATGTTAAAACCAAGGAGATGTAAACCAACAGCAAAGAATAAAAAGTTACTCAAATTTGAAATGTGTCTTAATAAACTTGTAGAAGCAATACAGAGCCTGAGCTATTTTTCTGAAGAAGAATCAAGTCTGCACATCATTGAACTCCAGGTTTTGGGGGAAAGTTCTAGCCCACTGCTCTTCAGTACTTGAATCAGCTTACAGGGAATTGTCTGCTGTGCTCGGTGGTTTGGTGAATCTGGAAGCTGCCTGATGTTCTGGACTCAATGGGGTGGAACAGCATGGGCTAACACTGATTCATGATCCACTTAGTGAGGAAGGAAAGGCTTCACCTGGGGAGCTGTCGTTTCTGTAAGGGTGAGCCTGACTTGTGGCTTGGAATAATGGCACAAAATATTTCCAAGTGAAAATCTTTTCTGCTGGCTTTCAGTAATAGGGCCAGCACATTTGGGCTTTCTCCATAACATTACTCTTTAAAATTAACTGTATTTAAGATGTTAAGAAATGTGACTTGCAAAGACTTAGAAAAAAAAAAACCTCCCTTCCCAGATTATTAAGCCAAAAGTTATTTTGAGAAGTCTACAAAAATACATTTGATATTTTCAATAATAGAGTATCTTACAAATGTGTCTGTGCAGACAATCTTATTTGATAGTGTCCCTACAAAGGGGTTCAATCAGTGCATGTCCCTTAAGCTACACAAGAGGAAACTGAGACCCCACAGAGGGACCTGTTAATATCATCTTTGCTGTCTCTTCTGCATCTCTAAGATTCAGACACTGCCTTTTGGGGTTCACTCTTCAGATACTGCGTATCACTTCTTTAATCTGAAACCTTTCTGTCCCCTTTTTTTTCCATTATGTCTTGACAATTTAGCTGGAAAATGAGTCAACCCTCCTTAGTTTTGACCATGTTGAAGTTTTCTCACACACTCACTTCTTTAGCTGTTCTTACCTTTTGACCTTTCAAGTTCTCTTCTATCTTTACAAAAAGGAAATGTCTTGAAAAGACATTGATATACATATCTGCTAGTCATTATTGTCCTGCTTGGAATCTTTCATAGAGTGTGTGGAACATAGCTGAGTATCACATTTGAATCTGTCTGATGGTTTTTATCACATTATTCAAAAACCATGAGAAACTAGAGTGTCAGAACACAATCAAAGGAAAGATGCACAGGGTGTTGAGGTTCCAGGACACAAGGCAGAGAGCCTTTTGCCTCACCTGCATTTGTTCTCTGGATTGTTTTTGGACATTATTTCAAGCTTCCTGTGTTACATTTTATATTCAGTTCATAAGACGTTTCTTCTTTTTGGATATCTAAACATCCTGTCACTGTACCCTGAATCTGGAAACGGCCCTTTGCCTTGTTTCCATACTTTCTCAGATATAATCCATAGAATGTGTCAGACAATAGTGTTTCACTTGTTCTATCTTGAGACAATTCTGAAAAATAGCCGCCCTGTTAATACTTAGTATGCGCTCATTTGTTCCCAGCTGCCCAGAACCAAATAATCATACAGAAACTGTATTAATTACAGCATTGCTTAGTCAATGATTCAGACGTATTTCTAGCTAGCTCTTACATCTTACAATAACCCATTTCTATTAATCTGTGTTGTCATGAAGCCGTGGCTTACCAGAAAGTTTCCAGTGGCAGAGTCTTTCTCCTTTGGCAGCTACATGGCATTTACTGACTCCACCTATTCTCTCTTTTTATCTCTGTTCAGATTTCCCACCTGACTTTATTCTGCTAAGCCATTGACCGAAATAGCTTTTTTATTAATCAATAATAATAAAACATATTCACAGCATACAGAGGGGAATCCCACATCAGCTTATGGATATTTATTTATATATTTTTTTCTGATTATGCATTTCTGATCATTTTGTCCTGAACTCAAACAACCTTCCTTGGATCATTACCTTCTATGTTACATTCAGATATAAAAAAAACACTGAAACTGAAGTAAGGTTGTCTACAGTATTAGACTATTCTTCACCTTAATCTTTCAGTTCATCAGATCCCAGGTCCAGCAGACAAGATCTGCACAGGATGGCTGAGAAGCTGAAGATGAAGTTTCAGTCCTGTTCGGTCCCACAGACATTCATTCCCAAAGAAACACACAGAGGCTTATATTAATTATAAATGGACCTATTAGCTCAGGCTTATTATTATCTAGATTTTATATCTTAAATTAACCTATAATTCTTATCTATGTTTAGCCACATGACTTGGTACCTTTTCTCAGTGCAACATTTTCATCTTGATTCCTCTGCATTTGGGTTGCAACTGCAGACTGAACTTTTCCTCTTCCCAGAATTCTCCTAGTGTGGTCACCCTGCCTAGACTTCCTGCCTGGTTACTGGTTTTATTAAACCAATACAAGTGACAAATCTTTACAGGGTACAAGAGCATTATCCCACAACAGATATTATAGAAAATTACTACTAATCTCAACCAAAAATAACCTGAGTGACTTGCCCAATCCTGCCTAATAATTTTTCCTTTTTAATTTGAAGTCTGGAATTCATGATTTAAAGTTTATCTGGTGACAACCTACCTCCTAGAAAAGTCTTTATTTCTATGCTTTCTTCTCTTTTATTAGAGAATTAGAATAATTAGAATGTAAAGAATCACCTTCACCAGGAAAGCTCCTTGAGCAATAGCAGTGATTCCATTCTTTTGTACATGCTTATGAGCAATATTTTTTATTTTTCTAAAACAACATGCACTTTTAGTGCATCTTTTCTCTTTCCCAATCCCAAAGCAAGTTTTTTATTCAACCCACAGGAGTGTGGCTTAAGGTTTGTTAACCAGATTGTGTGGGAATTTGTTCTTAAGTCTTCCTCTGAGAAGAACCAGAATATACTAGAAACAATGGTAATATTAAAATGTATTAGATATACCACAGTGCAATGAATTGTCACACAGTTTAAGAGAGGTAAATGAAAACTTAGGTACTCTCTAGATTTGTCGCAGCTTAGAGATTCAATTCTGTCTGGGAGAATTTAAAATTGTTTATTTTCTTCTGAATTTCTATGGACACAGAGAAATGCATAAGATAACACTGGTATGAAAAATTGCTTTGTGTCACTACCACATAGGTTAAAAAACATAGCATACCACAGAAAGTCTCTGCAGTGTTCTTTGCACCTCTGCTGAATTTTCTGTTGCCCTGTTCTTTGCTTTTCTTTAAAGTCTGTGTCAGCTACACTGATGGATGCAGTTCACTCTCTACACTGTCTCCCATATCTCCTTTATTAAGTGCTATAAGTTTTCGATGGTATAGCCCACAGATGTCCATTTAAGTAGAGTGTTGCCTTTGTCAAGTGAGAATTTTATCCCAGGAGGCCATGGGGTCCCCTATACCTGTAGCTGTCATGTTGACTATGGCTTTAAAGGCCATTTCCCTCACTGGTAGCAGAGAAAGCATGGATGCTCCAGTGTTTTACACTGGCAATAGACTAAGAGAATTCCATAACTGAGATCTAATTCTTGAAGACTTCTTTTTCTTATCCCTTTCTTCTTCCTTTAATGGCACTTCAATATAATGAATCTCTTGAAGAATTCCTTTTTTAGGTTTTGATTATAATACATCCAATCTTAGTACTCCACTGCTATACAACATGGTACAACAGACTTATGGATTGAAATAGCACATATTTATTACCTGCTAGTTTCCATGGGTCTGAACCATTTAGGAGGAGCTTAGCTAGTTTCTCTCCAGGACTGTGGTGAAGATGTGTGCTAAAGATATTGTTTCACATGAATTCCAGTCTTCAAAGCTTGCTCCCAAGCTTATTTGGACTGAAGGAAGAACTTGTTCTGACATTTCTTTCTGTATGTAAGTCAGCCTGAATCCTTCCTTCATGGAGCCTCAAGAAACAGCAAGTGAGAGAGAGGAGATTACAACAAGACTAACACTTTTACAACATGATTTAAAAATCAATTGATTAGTAGTCATACAATTCAAATATTTATTGGATGCTATAGGATGTTTGGACCAATGCCTGTTCTGTAATTTTTAAGCTTGGAGATAACTGGAAGATTGTTCAGCAGTTAAGAGCATATACTGCTTTTGGAGAGAACCTTAGTTCACTTCCCAGAACTCACATAGGATGCCCTACAACTACCTGTAACTTCAGCTCCAGGAGAAGGAATGTGTTCTGACCTCTGAGGACACTGTACTCATGGAGGTAGATCCACACATACACATAATTTAAAATAAATCTTATACCAGGAGAGACATATCTTTGTCCTCACACATTATTTCTTTGTGATAGAAACATTAAAAAATCATTCATTTTAATAATTTTGAAAGATATGGTACCTTACCGATATCTATAGTGATATTCTTGGTTAAAGGTGTTCCGTAATCACATTCATATACTTGGGCATATCCCCAGGCTTATTCCACCTTATTCTTTGAAAGAAAGTCTCTGAGATGCATTGATATGTGCAACTGACCTTCTACCTATGTGAGTGCCCATGTTTCTTAAACCTTAGCAAGCAGAGGAATCATGGTGAAGACATTAAACTGCAAGGGCTGCATCTGAAGTCTAGAGCATCCACAGGACTGTCATATCTCCTCATCCTAACATTGTTCCAACGATACTGATGCCATGGGTCTACAATGAGGGCCATTTGCTGTACAACAAAGGCCATCCTCAAGTGTAGTGTATTCATAACAATCATGGTCCAGAGTCATGCCATTACACTCAAAATCAGTAGCACCTAAAATTCTCTGGTAGTAGAAGGAGTAAGATTTTTAGTGTGTTGGAGTCTAACAAGGGTATACTGAAATGGTAGTCTTAAATTTGTTTCACCAAGTCTTTTTTTAAAAAATAGGTTTTTCTTGAGCTTTTATGGCATGCCTCTACAAGTATACTTTTTTCTCTCTCTACCTATCTTTTTTATTGAGTTAATTATTTATTGAGTGTTTTTTATGTATTTTGAATACCACCTAGTTGTTTTTCAGTCCTGCAACAAAATTTCTCATTTTGGCATGATCTTCAACCCACAGGTATTTTTCTGAAAAGAAATTCTTGGGCTAGTGAGATGGCTTGGCTGTATAGGTGTATTGTGCCCAGGCCTGATAATCTGAATTTGGTTCCTAGATTCACCCAAAATATCGGGAGACAAGTGATCCCCCAGGAGTTATCTTCCAAGCTCCAAATGTGTGTTTTTCCACCCCTCTTATATACTTCACAATGAAATTGTTTTATTTTCAAAAGAGAAATTGTTTATTTTTGAAGAGTATTTTTTTAAAAAATAACTATATATACCTGCAGGCATAGAAACATTTTCTGTAATCTCTTCAGAAAGTTAGGTTGCTGTTCTCACTACTTCTGTTTTTCATATTATAATGCATGATTCACCTGGAATAGAGTATTGTGTGAGGTATAAGATTGAGAATTAATTTATCTCTATTCATGTGTGTCTGGTTGTCCCGAGATAATTTTTCGAAGTGTTTTCTTTATCATAATGAAGTGTCATGATCTATGTGTCACTTTCTCTGCTCTCTATTCTGGCAATCTGTCTACTACAATTTTGGGCATCTTAGCAGACTGTCTGCATAGTTTAGTTTTATTGTAAACCTGGAGTTTGACAATATATATTTCTGTTGAATGTAACACGTCTTTCTTTATGTAACAACCATTTTTATTTAACTCTCTACCTTACAATAACTTTTTAAATTTTATTGCCATTAGATTTGAATTTTTGTCTTAACTTTTCTTTCAACATTTTTTAAAGGGTTTGTAGCTAGTCAATATTTTTAAAACTCCATAGAAAAAACAATTCTTGTAACTAAAACATGTGATTAATTTATGTTTAATGCAATTACTAAAATATTTTGGTTTCAATTGATTGTAATCTTCCCTAATTAGTAATGTATTTCTTTTTTTTCTCAATTCCCCTTATCCTTTTTGTTGGTATGCATCAAATAAATATTTTATGAACTAGGAAGTTAGCTTTTTGTATTGTGTTGCCATACAGTAGTAAAAGATATTTTTGATTTCTAACAGATTAATACTGAGCTACCCTTCAGTAAAGTCTTGGATCTTAGAAACCCTTATTCTAACACCTTTCCCAGTAATATGCTGTTTATATGTGTGCTTGAATTCACTCTGTATCAAATCTCTTAATACATTTGCTTTTGTTTTTAATAATCCTTTTTTAACTTTGCCAGGTATAGATCACTTTTTTCCCTTCACATGGGTAGCAATTCTGACATGTATGTAGTATGAGTAGATTTGTTATTTTCTGTTCCTGGTTAATTCTAGGATCAGGCTTTCAAAGACCTCTTTTGCCTACTATTCCTCTGTGTTTGGCTTGTCCTGCATTACCTTGACTTTTATACCTTTTTATGTTTAATAAAGTATTCAAAACTTACTTTCAGACAGTCCTTAAGGCCTAGGATATTATTGTATTTATGATTTCTAGGGAGGGTAGTCAGACTTCCTGGAAGCAGTAGGATTCACTGCGGTAAAGAACTTTGCACTTGGACACTAAGGAAGACTGCCTGGTGACTGACTATAAAGGCCCAAAAGGAACTCTGGCTGAGCTCCTGCCTGTGCCACTTTAGTTGTGCTTGGATACAACCCCTTCCTAAACTTGCACCAAGGCTAGAATATGGCAGTAATTCCATGACTTCTAATTTACCTATCCACTGGTCTAATACTTTCCTTTATCTATCCTGACCAGAAGCCAGAAGTCAAGTGAACCTTGTTGATCCATGCAATAAAGGCCCAAAGACTTGAGAAAGAACAGAGAAGAGAGAAGGGCTGATTAGATCTGGATGGAAAATATGAGAAAAAATAGATGTTGGACAGGTTTTCTTTTCTTAAGCTCCTTTCGGGAGCCAAGCCTTGAGCTTGTGTGGCTCACCCACCCTGGGATATAAACAATGCAACTTGGGACTTCCAAGGTGGAGAGTCCTCCAGATCAGAGTAGAGAGGCTGCTGATCCCCAGAGTCTGCTGCCTCGGTGTATGTTATACTCTGTGAACCCACAAAAGCAAAGCAAAGGTTCCCTGAAGTTAATGTAAATCTTCAGGACTGAAACTTGCTCAGCTCCATGGTTTTCTGATCTACAAATGGAGATGGCTAAATCTCCAGAATCTGTTATGATTGACAGTTGGTGGAGGAATGAAACTACTCCCTGATTTTTTAGTAGGATAATTAGACAGGGGCTTTGACTAGCCATCACTACTCAGCCAGCTTTAGTCCAATGACTGCTTTGCTAAATAAACTGTATTGGAAAAAGAGATTTCCACTACAGCAGAATTGAATAGTTGTGGTCATGACTGACTCATTCAACAGTTCCTAACATTGACTATCTAGCCCTTTACAGAAATAAGTTTTCTGAATCCCATTGTCCATGTTTACCATCACCAGAAACCCCTAAGAACAACATGTAGACTCACACCAGTCACCAGTGTGACTGTATCAGTGTCATCTGTATCAGCTCATTCAACTTCAGTTTCAAAACTGACTGGACTGAGTTTCTTTCGCTTATTTATCTAATAATGGTGATGATGATAAGTTGTCAAATATTAAAAATGAAGGAAATAGGAAGAAAAGTAAGTAGAAAGAAGTGTCCAGGATTCTTGAGAAAAACAGATCAAATTACTTCTGACAGAGATAAATGGAAAACAATAACTTTAAAGTGATTAAAATCTGATTAGTGGTTTAATTAAATGTGTACACAGATAACTTTGGCTTCATAGTCCTCTGAATACTGTTTGATGCTATGTGGTACCTAGTACATATGATGCTGATATGCTGGGAGTATTATAGGGTCATTGTCCAGCTCGAGAACCAACCTCTTTTGAGTTAATTATAAATCATTTTCTAAATGGGTAGCCTGACTTCTAGAAAGTTCAGCTTCCTTGATTGCAATCTCGAGCTTACAAGCAATTGTGCAGAACTGCAAAAGGCCATGTCTATATTTCCTTCAACAGGCCTGAGTGGCTCTGTAAGCTTTGTTTAAACAAAACACAATGGTAATCATGTCTCTGACTTTCCCTTCCAGTTTTAACGTGGAGGAAAAAAAAAAAAAAACAATCAAATGACAAAGGTATACTGTTCCCCTCTAAGAAGCAGTAGGACGACCCGGATTGATTTGAGCTGAGGAGTACTGACAACCCCACAGCAGCTAGCTCAAACTGCTTTTCCATCGAAGTGCTTAAGCCTGGCCTAGAGCATTTTATCAGCTCACACCTGCTGCTGTACGAACCCTGTGTGGCTTCAGAGGTGACGAGAGTCTTTGAGGTATCTCCTGACTCTGTTATGTATTTATGATGTTCATGAATATCAAAGCAGGGAAGGACAAGTCTGGAGGCCTCAAATAAATGGCAGGGAGGCTCTTGGACCTTCTAATCACATGGTGAGAGTCCTCTTTCATTTGCATTCTCGATAAAACCTTAAAAAATAATTTCCTAGGAGACTCACCTCAGCCTGGACAATTAGAACGCTATGTTTTGTTCTGTTCTATTGGCTTTCAAGTTTTTTTCTGCCTTTATAATGTCCTTGATTGCTTTCTAAGCAAGTATTAGCACTTTTGCTCTAACTTTGCCAAACATTTTCCCCGAGTCTGAGGCCAAATAGGAATTAATTTAGTCCCTAGATAAATGATTTCACTTTGACTGATAAGTAATTAAAAAAAATAGGATTATGCAGATGTCTTACAGGCTTGATTTTAACAGCTGTGAACTGAACAATAGATTTAAATGTTTTTGTTTTTAAAAGTAATTCAGTAAAAATGTGTGATTAAACTGCAAAGGCTATCAAAATGGTACACACGTTTACATATTGTGATTTGTCTGAGATAAGAGATGGGTCAGGTAAGTTCCTCATTCACAGTGTTCCTCTTTTGTCTTACCCTTTCCTTCTCCAGTGTTATTTTTTGGGCATTAACTAAAGGCCCATCTCAGCACAAACTTGGTGCCAGGAGAGTGCTTGTGCTAGGGGTAGCAGGATCTTTAAGGATGCGGGGTAAAGAGAGAAAGTGAGATTTCTGGAGTGGTCCCCATGATAGACTTATTGGGGCCTTGGCTTCTCCTTTTCCAGAATGCCCCAGGACTAACAGTTCATCTGCAATAGACTTTGGCATCTTGTACTGTGCAACCAGAGCTCCAATCGTCAGGTTCAAGTGATCATTGCCCCAAAACTATGAAATCAAGATGTATAATAAGTTTTTTTTTCTTTTAAGCTGATTGTCTCTGGTATTTTGTTACAGTAAAATCACGGACTAGTGCACACATTTTCTCTTCTATCTACTCAACTTCCTTCACCTTAGCACACTGCTGAGGAGAACAAAGAAACAAAGAGGAAGAAATTATTAAAAGGCAGAAACATCTAGGTTTTTAACAGGAAAACTCAAGTCATAAAACATCAGTGATGAACCAATTTACTCAGAGATTTTAAATGCTTCCACTTAGTGTAAAATAACATAAATTATATGCAATATTGACATTTATTAATTAATGAGTTAGCTAACTGATTCATTGATCTTCATTCTGGGCCACACTCAGGTAAAACAGATGCTTAACCTGTAAACTGATGTCCAATATTTCTATATTTGTAATAGTATACAAATTAGGCTATTTTTAAAAGGGCTAAGTACACATGTATTGTCTTACACTGCATAGAAACCTTGAAAATAATATTGTGGCTTAGTTTTACATATTTTCTATGAGGTCAACATAAGATAAGGAGGTATCCTGGACTACTGTTGAAATGACAATGAAATAGGTTTATGTTATTGCAATCTCCTTTAGTGTCTTATAACAGAATCCTCTTAGCCAGCCAATTTAAGAAGAAAAGATACTTAGGCTTTACAGTTCTGAAGTCCAAAATGGAAAGGCCCACGTTTTGAATCATCTCCAGTATCTCATGGTGAAGATGAAAATATAAGAGAGTGTTGGAAGCATTAAAGAGAGGCTGGATCCTTTCGTCATAAATTCAGAGACTTTAATCCACTCTCACAACTGAACAAAATCATTCATGAGGACAGAGTTCTAATAACATAGTACTTGCTTTTATTAGTGTGTGTGTGTGTGTGTGTGTGTGTGTATGCCACACGTATGTAAGTGTTCAGACAGGCCAGAGAGGGTGACAGATTACCCGAAGCTAAAATTACAGGGAATTTTAAGGTGCTTGAGATGGATGTTAGGAATTAAACTCATATTGTTTGGAAAAGCAGTGAGGTCTCTTAGCTACTGAGCTATTTCTTTAGCTACTTTGTTCATTTCTCACTACTATTGTACTGAGTATTAAGATCTCAATGCCTTTTTTTAAAAATTTAATTTATTTTTAAAAACTTATTTTTTCTCATTTTACATGCTAAATTCATTTCCTTCTCCCTCCCGCTTCCTGCTCCCTCCACTTCCCCCCCTCACCCCTCCATCCACTCCTCAGAGAGGGTAGGATTGTATTAAGCAGAAATTTAAGCAACTTGTCTATGATGATACAAGCTGAGGTATTTTGATAGTGTTGTGTAAATTGTATTGTATTGACATAAACATACTAATTAATGAATTATACTTACAGTCAAAACAGAGTAATAAAACTTTGAAATGATGCATTAAAATTAAAAAAGATTTTAAATACCTAAACTTTTGGGAACATATTCAAACTTCAAAAACTTCCTAATGAAGCATTGTTCCTATGAATACTTCCTGTTAGTTATAAAAGCCATTTACTCTGTTTTCTTAGCCTAATCACTATTCTGGATTCCCTAGTATAACAGATCATAAAAGATACTTTCACTGTATATAATTTTCACTCATTCAACAAATGTACATGGCATACCATCCCAGTGTCATTTATTGTCCTGAACTGTGGTAAACAAAACCCACATCTCCCTTATCCCCATGTCTCCTACAGTTATGTGAGAAGAAGAGAGAAATAAACTGGCATAAAATACTAATTCTAAAACCATGGAAAGGTCAGTGTGTAGTCACTACAAGAGAATTTAATCAAGCCATCAGACTGTACTTCTCCTTGGAGTTACTTAACATAGCCTGTTGTTTGAGATTTTTACCTAAGGTTGTACATTGCTCCAAGAGTCATTCTCTTTAATAATCATCAAAGTGAACGGTTTTATTCACATCCAGATCAAAGCACTGTTTTGAATGCAGTGCAGAATTTCTATTCATTGCAAGATCATCACATTAATAAAATTCCTGAGAACTCACACATCCACATAGCATGCAGATTTAATGTCCCTTTTCAGTATTACTCTAGTTCAAAGGAGAGGTGGGTAGTATGATGGGCTAAAAGGGGATTCTTTGTTATATAGTTCCAAGAAAATTTAAATATTCAGTGTTTTATTATAAAACTTCATGAGTGGTCTTAGTTGATGATGATAGATGGACATGCTAATATTTCCAGGGAAAATCACATTCACTGCAGTCATTGAATGCCAACTATCTTGCTTAAACACCGTTACCTCAGAAGAGACCATCCACTAGACATGATGGCCAACGCATACACTAATGATATTTTTCTTGCATTTATTTTTTCCTGGAAGGAAAATCATGAACAAAGGAACAGAAGCTTGAGCATCATAGTAAGCTTAAGGAATGATTGGTCAACACAATTGGAAGGTTCAGAGAAGTAGAATGGGCTGGTGGAAGAAAACAGGCCAACCAGAGCTGAAGTTGACAGGCAGCTGGCTAAGCATCGGTAGACACCGTAAAGCCGCTGAAATGTGCTGTGTGTGCAAGTGTGTGTGTGTGTACATGCCTGACTAGGGGAGGGACTTCCTAAGATTATTTGCCAGGTTGTGGGGGCAGATCTAAACAGCAGAAATGGGGCAATGCTTGAGAATTTAATACTAGAATCTCTCCTTAAAGAAATTCCTGTTTATTACTTAAAGTTCTAATGGATTTCAATCCATAATGAATTAAAAATGCCAATAAAACTATCTGGTATTTTGAACAAACTATTAATACCAACAATTTTAGAGTACTCGATTATTTATTTACTTAGGTTGTGACAGGGTCTCACTATGTTCCTCAGGGTGGCGTCAAATTGTGGTCTTGTTTCAGAATCCCGAGTACTGAGATTATAAGTGTAAATTTTTATGTAACCCAAGAATTAGTACATTTATTACATTGGATACTCTCAGATCCATGTTGTCCAATATTTAAAAATATATTTATATCAATCAGTAAGAAAACCTTCATCCTTGTTGTCTGCTACAGAATCCTAAGCATATCTGGAGCATATTATTTTAGAAACTACCATAATTAAAATGCATTGTGTCAGCATGTCTGAAGGAACTAGGGTAAGGCACCTAGGAGTGTTCGTTTGAATACAGCTTTTAGGCTATTGACAGAAATCTGAGTTGGAGGCCAAGCAGATCATCGTGGGCCCAGGGAAAGACCAAAGGCAGGCATGAATATTTACTGACAGGCAGTTAAGCAAAACAGCCACTCTGCTGTTTGTCTTTCCACTGCCCTGAATATTTGCTTCTTATTAATCTTTTAGGATGCATTCTTCCTTTGCTGAATCTATTATTAAACACAGAGCAGACACTGTGTTAGCTCTGTTGTTCGGGCTGATGGAAGGAGAGGCATCCATGCAGCTGGAGGAAATGGTTTTACTGATCTAATAGCATGTGTTCATAAAAGGTGCATTATCGTGTGCAAGATGCATTTTCATTTGTTTTTAAGTGAGAAAACATATTTCGATACTAGAACACAAAGAAGTACCTCATAATTTCGCTAAAATCTTCATCTTATTCTCAGGTAGTTTTTAGAAATTTAAAAGATGTTTTATTGATATAATTTTGTGATTTAAAAATACATTGGATACCTGCTTGTTTC
The DNA here is from genome assembly GCA_025134845.1 of Neodon shergylaensis. Classification (NCBI taxonomy): domain Eukaryota; kingdom Metazoa; phylum Chordata; class Mammalia; order Rodentia; family Cricetidae; genus Neodon; species Neodon shergylaensis. The sequence continues at coordinate 18,831,790 of JABTXL010005620.1, read as the reverse complement.
TGAATGGAGACAGAATAACAGAAGTGTGGGAGAGGGTAGATGGGGCAGGAAATAGGAAGAGTGAAACTGAGTTCAGGATATAATATATGAGAGGAGAATAAAAATAAATTGAATTTCATATTTTATTGATAAGCTGAGGATTAATGTTCTATTAATCTGTGGTTTTAAACATTTTATAATCACTTAAAATATTTTAAAATAAATATTCAGTATTGATACATTGTCAATTTCTTATAATTCTTGTAATTTATAGATTAATTGAGAACCAGTGAATGTAAGTGACTTGCTCAGCTATTGATATTTATATAGATACTGATATTTATATTTAAGATTGTGTGCAAAAATTTCATTCTGCTAATATTTTGGACAACTTTTCTTAGACATAAATGTCCTTCTGGATTACTTTTTTCTATGCAGATGAAGAGGATGAGGAATTGGGAGACATGTTGCAGCCATGACTTGACAATTTGGAAGCAATAAGACCACAATGAAGTAATAAGTGCCAGCTAAACTTCCAGTGCCCCCTTATTAGTTTTTCTAAATAAAGACTTTAATTGTGGTCATAGAAAGCTATTGACAACACTAAGAGAAGCGAGACACAAATAATTTTAAATAGTATTCTATTCAAGAGATTTATGTTTTTGTCTTTTTGTTTTCCAAATATGTCATTTTCAGGCAACCCAAAACTCCACTTCCATTTGACCTGACTGGGCTGTGGGAAGCCGGGTGACTCACTGCTGATGGGTAATGTCATAGTGAGTGGCATCTACATGGATGGAGTCAGTGATCCCAAACTTTCTAATGCTCATGTTGTATTTTAAGAATGTATTTGTCTTCCCAAAAGAAAGCCGTGTTCAGTGGCAAGCAAGCAAATTTTGATATTTTTAAAAGTCAATTGCATTAAATTTGTGCAATTGCAACTCGGTCAAGAATTAATATACTTTAGAGCTCTTCGAATTAGATTTCTATTGTTGAGGCCTCATTTTATATAATACCCTGAGTGATTTCTGAGAGGTTAAAAAAATCGCAAAGCAAAGAAAGGTATTTGAGATACGTAGCCGTGAAAATTTTTCAAAAACAATAGATTTGGGCTTCAATTTTGCAGTTTATGTGAACTTGGGCAGAATACACAATATTCTGAGATCTTCTTACAAATTCTGGAAATAGATATGACATTATTTATTCCATAAAGATTTGATATGTTAAGAGAAGTTTAAGTGCCAAAGCATGGTGCAATATTAACATGTAAAGTGTTGTCGCATGTTCAGAAGGTTGCATTATTTTATGACATATGTTGAGTTGAAATATGCCAGCAAACATTGCTACTGAATTGCTAAATGTGGCAAATACTGGAGAGTATGAATGAAATAAAGATGTTTATCATTCATTTCATATTCTTATGTAGTAAGAATTTTACAAGACGTTTTCTTGCTAATAAGCGTAGATAAATCTTTTTTTTTTTTCGAGACAGGGTTTCTCTGTGGCTTTGGAGCCTGTCCTGGCACTAGCTCTTGTAGACCAGGCTGGCCTCGAACTCACAGAGATCCGCCTGCCTCTGCCTCCCGAGTGCTGGGATTAAAGGCGTGCACCACCACCGCCCGGCTATAAATCTTTTATGAGTTTTGGATATACAGTTGAAAAATTATGGTATATATCAACCCACCCCAGTGTCGAAGTTCCTTTGAACTGGAACATTATTGTGCACACAGCCGTATTATAAACCTGAAATAATATAATTCAGATGTTATTATAGAATACACCATCAGTCTTTTAAAATGTACTGTGGAAATATATATATATATATATATATATATATATATATATATATATGCCAGTTTTGACATTTAAAAGAGGAACCTGCATTACTACTTCACCCCAGATATCATTCTCAAACAGGACAAAGAATCTCATGATGGGCTGTTATTTTCTGTATGTCTCACTTTGAAAAAACTCCTTACTATTCCTCCTCTGGACTACTTTTATCCCTAAATTCAGAAGTCTGAACAGTTCAGCTCAACATCTGTGGATACTAGATTTCTGCTATCATAGATTGCTAATGTGTTAATCTATTTATAAGAAAAGATCAAACACTATATCCTTGAATAATGCAAGCAAGGAACTATACTAGGCCTAAAAATATTCAACAAATGGATAGGATTGTTTAACATGGTTGATTTGTGGTAATTACCAGGGATACAGAATAAGCAAGATTTTTTTTTGTCCCTCAGAAGTTTCTGACCTATGTAGTGGCACAAAAATCATCTTCCCTTGAATTTTATTTTTATTCTAGTGTAGAAGATGTTCACATATTAGTAAGCAAATATAAACATAATTATTTTGCTTTTATCCACTGTTTAAGCTATTGCTCTCTTTGGTATATTGGTCAGCCTTTAGGTAAACAGAAATAGTATGAGATATATTCTTTTCTTTTTTTCTTTTTCTTTTTTTTTTTTTTAGCTTATTACCCAGGGAATAATTCAGGAAGAAGACTGATGGAAGGTGGCCTCTGTGCCAGCTACCTCAGATCTAAAATTCTCAACAGCTTGGAAAAGTGGGGAATGACTTCTAGTTGAAACTGACCTGGGAGGCTTCACAGAGTTAAGACCCAGACAATACTCCAGCTATTGTTTTACATGTGTACAGGTTTGCCAGGCCTGAGTAGAGTCAGCAGAGCTCAGAAAATTCCTCTTTTCCACCTTTCTTTGCTGGAGTATTTCCTTTCTTTAAAGACCTTCTCTCTGCTAAAGCATCTCAATTAGACTCAACCATTGCTCATTTCTTATTAGATACATTATGCCAAGGATTAAGTTAGATTAAGGTGAGCAGCAGCAAGTCATGCCATCCTGAGATTAATAAAATGGATCCGAGCAAATGTAGGCATTATACTGGTTGTCTCTTTTCACTGAGTTCCAATTTAAGCCTTTGACTCCTAGACCACATGTAGCCAGCTGGTCCTCAGGATATTTTCCTGAATTTTGGGGTAGAAATGAACACTCATTGAACACTCTTCCTCAACGTCTTCAAATATTATTTTAACCATAAGATATAACTGGAGGCTTTTGGCATAATTTTGTCATATTACTTGAAGTTTAGCTTTTCAACAACCTGGTCTGTACTTTTATTTTAAGACGACAAATGGCACATGAAATATTATGCTGAAGTGTGTGTGTGTGTGTGTGTGTGATATTTTCCCACCCCCAAAGAGGTGACTGCTTATACGGAAATGAAAATAAAATTTTCATATGGTGCAGGACAGAGCAAATGCTCATCATAGACTCCTCTGACAAGTCTCCTTCAAGAGCCTGTCCACAGTTTGAAGATTCACTCTTTACTCAATTTGCATCCTTGGCCCAATAAATGTTTTATGACCTCCCTCTATGAGCACTCACAGCCAGAAGGAGGTAATGCAAAATTGATCTGTATATTAAAAGTGCTGAGCCAAGCGGCCTTGCTCCTGGAATTACACCGATTATGTGTGTGTGTTTCAACGGGCCTGATTGAAGCACCAAAGCATTAGAAAAAGACACCCACTAGCTGCATTTTCTATGACAGCAGTTTTCTTCTTTTCCTTATTCTCCTAACCCTGTGGACAAACTCTTACATTCATGTCTTTAACGCCCCTTTTGGCTCATGAATAGCAATAAACGTTTTCAGGAGAGATGGTACCTTACTATTATATTCATCAATATAGTATCTGTAGGACAATAGGAAAGATACGGACTATCGAATCAAGTACAGAGGGGCTAGAATGCCACTATGTGATTCTATGAAAATTGTTTTACCCATTGTCCTCATATTACTGTTTGAAAGCGCTGATAATAATACCTAACACTGTGATTTGTCACATATGTGGCTTATATGACTAGGCTTCTGCTACTTGTGAATGTAAAATGGGACCCATTTCATTTAGCACCCAACTTATGATGCTGTGAATTAATACTGGCATGAGAGGACTTTTAAATTATGCTCAGTTTTTCTAGAAGTGATGTCAACTTTTTCTTACATTACCCTTCATCCAGTGTCTTCATTTTGTTCCTTCTTGAGAAGCTCCCAAGAGATCTATTTATTCACCGACATTCTTATTGGCCATACATTTTGTGTGAGGATGTTTTCTGGTTTATGAGTTGAATGATAAATGGAACAGGTGGGGTCCCTGCTTTCAGGGAGCTTGTAAGCAATGACAGATGAGGGTTCAGGAGTTAGACAAAATGTATTAAGAATTATGTATAGAAAAAAATACTCCAAAGGATATGAAGCAGAACAATCTTGCATAAACCACCTGGCAAGGTAGTTAAAGAAGGCAGCATGAGAGAGGGCTTACTGTAGTTTTTTTCCCAAGGTCTTAGTGTTTGAGGCACAATGTTCATGCTGTCAAACTCACTTCTGAATATTTATGATTATATCCACACATTTACGTTGTTCTCAGCTTTTGACAGAGAAACTTCTTTTTGCAGAGGGTAGTAGTTAATTCAGAGACTAATAACTAGTCAAGGCATTGAGTGTCAGTCAACGGGAGTACTCAGCTGTACACTACTGGGCACAGTTTCATCACTTTTCCCAAAGGGTCAGGAAAGACCGAGGCCATGGGGAGTGCTATAGATTGCTGATTTCTAGACATGATGGGTAATGCAAATACCAGTTGTAACTGTGACTGTCTGCACTGGAAATGCAATCAGGTCAGGTCAATCAAAATTCAAGGAAGGATGGAGAGGGGCTTCTAAAGCCCACCCTTGATAGGAGGGCCTATTGTCACCTGATGTCTGTAGAAGAGAAAGAGTCACATCCCTTTGGAATTAGACATGGCTGCTGTTAGGTCACCCATGCTCCAGCTGATGACTCCCCAGGTATGGATACATGGGCAGTACTTATTGTAGTAAAGAAGTTATTAATAAGGAAAAGCAAAAGATGACCTGAAATTGGGAGACAGATGGGGTGGACGGCAATATGGGAAGTTGGAGGAAGGTAATGGTGGATGGATAGGAACAAAATAGATTTTAGAAATGTGTGAAGTCTTCAAAGAAAAAAATAGACATATTATTATGAAAAAGAAAAAAAATGTTTGAAGAGATGGTTTTAAAGAGGAACTGTCTTCACTTTGCAATATCCATGTCATGTGGCTCATAAGTGCTTGCAACTTCAGCTCCAGAGAATCCAATGCTCTCTAATGGATTCTTTGAACACCTATACTCACACATGCATATAGTCTTCCATCCCTTTGACACATAAGTAAAAATAAATACTTATAAAATATAAAAAGTCAAAGGTAATCATGGTATTGAAAGTGATCATAGTACATTATGAGTATATATGCATATGTCATAATGAAACCTGTAACCTTATGAAATTAATATATACTGACAAAAGTATGAAGAAACACAAACCAAAAAGGTATGGTGGAGATGCTAAGTGAAAATGACATGTTAAAAAGGACATTCATATCAAAGGAACAGAAAGTGCTAAACTCTGAGAATGAGCTACCAAGTTAGAACAATTGAAGAAATGGATGCAAAGGGAAACAATGAGAAAGAGACAAGGTTTAACAGAAGTGGGCTGAGAGCCATTCACGGGCCAGATCCATCATGAGCTCCAGATCAGAGCTGATCCATTAGGATGACTGGCAAATACTAATATGTTAAGATATGATTTACATTTTTAGAACTCAATTCTGGCTGCTGTATGAGCTTTGTTGAGATGTCTACGGAGGGAAGCAAAAAGAGGAGAGAGTAAAGACTCATTCGGTGGTAGATATTAGCTACTGTATGAGAATGAACTGTTAACAGATGAGAGGGAAAGTCATTGCTGGAGTCACGTTTTGAGAAGACCTCACATGACTAATAAAACACAGGATCTTTCATGACCTTTCAGGGTAAAGCCTTAGAATCCTCTTGAAAGAGAAGGAAAAAAAATCACAGGATGTGAACACACACACACACACACATACACCTTTCCAAAATCTGTTTTCAACTCTGCATTTTTTTGTCCTCTCACCTCCAGAGTTGATTACCAGTTTACTTTTTGAGAGGTAAGGCTTTACTCAAATAAATTATGTGAACGTGCACACAAAATAAAAAGCCATGTTTACAGTCTTTTTTAAAAAAATGATTTACTTATTCATATTTTATGAATGAGTGCTCTGTTTTTGTACCTGCAGGCCAGAAGAGGGCACCAGATCCTCTTATAGATAGTTGTGAGCCACCATGTGGGTGCTGGAGATTGAACTCAGAACCTCTGGAAGAGCAGGCAATGCTCTTCACTGTTGAGTCACCTCTCCAGGCCCCATGTTTATAGTCTTTAGTATACTCTTTAGCACCTTTTGAAACATTTCTTGTGAGCAGTTTATTTCATAGAATGTTAAGAAATAATATCAATCCATATTAACACATCATACCATTTTCAATCTTGCATCTTTGGAAATAAACTTTTTTTTTTCAGATTGCACACAGACAGATCATGTTTTAAATTCGTTTTTCCTATTTGTGTCTTGAATTTAGAAATTCAGATCCATTTACTTTTCAAGTAATGCTGGAGCTTCCATCAAGGCCCCCAAACCAGGTTCGCAGTCTGTGGCATTTGGAGGCATTTTGTTCCAAGGTTCCACCTTTTCCTCTTTCTGCGTCCTATTTCCATGAGCTGTGACACACACGTACTGTTCTACTACGGGCCCCGACACAGTATCCAGTGATTCTGCACAGACCCTCTGGAGCTGTGAGAGGAGATAAAGCTTTTACACTGTGCAAAAATAACTACTGTCCTCTTGCACAATAATTTTTAATGTCGTATCTTTGAGATTCAAACTCTTTGAATCTTTCTAGTAATTTTTCATTCCAGTTATATTTTTCAGGTCTGTCATTCTTTGTTTTCATGTCCTTCCTGACATTTCTATTTTTCTAATGAATCATTTTCTTTATCAGTATTTTCCTTTAGTTTTTCAGAGATCTTTACCATGTCTTAAAGCTTTGTGTAGCGGGTTGGCATCATCATTTTTTCTTTTGTAATAACTTGTGTTAGTTTTTTTTTTAAATTTGAATAGTTGGTGTTTTCCTCCTTACTTGCATGTATTTTTCTTTACTTTTTGAAAACAGGATGTTTGAGTGACAATGTCATAACTAGTGTGTTGTTTTGTTTTGATTATTATAGATTGTCTTCGTGCCAAGGTTCAAGCTAAGGGATAAACATAAGGTCTCCTGGCTTAATGTTTCAGTCTGCACTCAGACTGTCCACTCACATTCTGATTTTGCTCAGTTGAATAATTTTCCTTGATGTCAATGTCTTTGGTGTATATTTCAAGAAAAAAAGAAGAAAGAGAAACAGCTAAAAGGGGGCAGGATGAGTAAGTACTATAAATATCCTAGAGGTCATTCCAGCTACAGGGAGACCAGAGGGGAGGGTGGTAGCAACAAGGACCACTCCCCCATTTATCTGTACCTCTGTGACCAGCAGTAGTAACGAGTGATCAGAGGCCTACCTTCTGATATTTGGGGAGAAGGTGGCTTTTGACCATGTAGTTCCCACATGCTGCATGCCTGCATTTGAAAAGCTGAAATTTATGAAACTACCCAAACTGTAGCTTCCAAGACTTCCTTGGAACTTGTAAGCCTTCAGTACACTGGGGTTGTGGCATAACTGTATCAGGCAGCTTCTGCCAGGACAATTGTGTAGGTAGGAGACAGATTCCAGGTGCTTTCCACTCTGCAATCTGAGAATCCATTCTCTAGTTCAGTTTTAGGGGAAATGGATGGATGCTACCTTGAGCAGTGGCATGACTAAGATGATAATATATGGCACCTGGAACCATCTCTAAACCTCATTGTAGCACATTTGTGCTCTAGTTCAGCCACACATTTTAAAGCTTGGGATTAAGTCCATATATGCAATGCCCATTCTCTAGCTCTCTGCACTATCACCGTTGCAAAAGAAGATTTCATTGACCTGCCATTGGTGCGGGAGAATTGTCTGTATTCTGTCAGTCATGTTAGAAATAAACGCTGATTGGCCAGGCAGGAAATATAGGCAGGAAAACCAGACAGGAAGTAGAAATGATGTAATGAGAACAGGAGAATTCTGGGAAGGAGGAAGTTGATTCCTCCCACTCCTGCCCACTGAAAAAAGGTACTGAGCCACATGGCTAACATAGATCAGAAAAATGGCTTAATCAAGATGTGAGGGTTAGCCAGTGAGAAGCTAGAGCTAATGGGCCAACCAGCTTATAATTTATGGAGACCTGTGTGTGATTTTCTTGGGGGCTAAATAGTTGAGGGTTACCGGTCGGGACAGAAAACACAAACAAGCAGGCCCCCTTTAGTACACTGGGGTTGTGGCATAACTGTATCAGGCAGCTTCTGCCAGGACAATTGTGTAGGTAGGAGACAGAGTCCAGGTGCTTTCCACTCTGCAATCTGAGAATCCATTCTCTAGTTCAGTTTTAGGGGAAATGGATGGATGCTACCTTGAGCAGTGGCATGACTAAGATGATAATATATGGCACCTGGAACCATCTCTAAACCTCATTGTAGCACATTTGTGCTCTAGTTCAGCCACGCATTTTAAAGCTTGGGATTAAGTCCATATATGTAATGCCCATTCTCTAGCTCTCTGCTCTATCACCATTGCAAAAGGAGATTTCATTGACCTGCAATCTTTTTCTTATTCCACATCCATCCCAGAACATGGTTTGCAGAGATACAGCTTTTGTGCAAGGTAATTTTAGATAGAATTCGTGGCTCTGAATGTTTTACATTTCCCCACCATAGAACTATGTATGCACTTTGGCTGTTTCATTTGTGCAATTATGGCTTATTTAAGATTTTTTTTTACAAAACAAGATATGCTTGTTCCTTCTCAAAAAGCATTTGAGATTGCCGTCACTGACAAACATTGCCATGTTTAAGTAGCAGCTGTCATAGGTCTAAAAGACAGCATTAGGTTTGAGGAACAGCCTGCATACTTTGTCATATTAATCTGAGAGAACACATATTCAATATTTCTGCAATAAAGTAATGATTCCAGTTTTTCCAGACTTGAAATTATATCCCAGGGAGGCACAGGCTTTTGTTGTAAGTGAATCAGATAGTGTTATTATATAGCTAGATTACAGGTAGGTACCTGGGGAGCAGGTACATTTTCTGTGTATAATTTTAACTACAATAATCTTTAAAATATAAAAATAAGTTACTCTAATACACATCACTATTAGTGAAAGTGACTAAAATTACTTTATGGATAATAGTTCTGACTCTTTTGACACCTCTTCTCGAGCTTATTGTCCCAATTTATTAAAAATTGGCATTTTGTGTTGGATGAATTCATCTTGAAATGTTCCCAGTGGACTTATTTATAATACTGATTTAATTTGGCTTCCAGTATATATTGAAAACAATTAGCTATAGCAGTAAATTTTTAATATATCATTTTATTAAAAATATATTGCTTGCAATGTTAAGAATGTGATATAGTTAAATGATTACACTGGGTAAAGTTATATCACAACTAAAATATACTAACAAAACAAGACACTTAAATAATATCCTAATTTATAATCACATATTTTGTTCAATACATTCATTCAATACAATAGGATACAGCAGCTCATGAAACAAGCGACAGCATATGTTTGCTGTTATCATGGTATGCTTACTTCTATGCATTATAGTTGTGAACTTAGAAATTATTTTAAACTCCTACAAAGAAGACACTTACATGAAAGTTACTGTAGAGCTTTTCATTTATGTATGTCTTTGTGTTGATGAGCAAAACCTTGTGAGATTATTTATTTATTTATTTATTTATTTTTTTTATTGAGAAAAAGAAAAGAAAAAAAAGTTTCCGCCTCCTCCCGGCCTCCCATTTCCCTCCCCCTCGTCCCACCCTTCTCCCCCTCCCCTCGCTCCTCTCCCCCTCTCTCTCCAGTCCAAAGAGCAGTCCTGTGGAAAGTCCAAGGCCCTCCCCCCTCTGTCCATGTCTAGGAAGGTGAACATCCAAGCTGGCTAGGCTCCCACAAAGCCCGAACTTGAAGTAGGATCAAAACCCCGGGCCATTGTCCCCGGCTTCTCATCAGCCCCCATTGTTCGCCATGTTCAGAGAGTCTGGTTTTATCCCATGCTTCTTCTGTCACAGTCCAGCTGGCCTTGGTGAGCTCCCAATAGATCAGTCACACTGTCTCAGTGGTTGGGTGCACCCCTTGTGGTCGTGACTTCCTTGCTCATGTTCTCCCTCCTTCCGCTCCTCATTGGGAAATTGGGAGCTCAGTCCGGTGCTCCAGTGTGGGTCTCGGTGACTATCTCCATCCATCACCAGCTGAAGGTTCTATGGTGATATGCAAGATATTCGTCAGCATTGCTGTAGGATAGGGTCATTTCAGGTTCCCTATCCTCAGCTGCCTAAGGAACTAACTGGGGACCTCGCCTTGGGCTCCTGGGAGCCATTCTAGGTTCAAGTCTCTTGCCAACCCTAAGGTGGCTCCCTTGACTAAGAACTGAGCTTCCGTGCTCCCCTATCTAACCTTCCTTTATCCCAATCATCCTGTTTCCCCAAGTTTCCCTCATCCTCCCCTTCTCACTTTTCTCTCCCCATCCCCCGATACTCCCATCCCCCCCCACCCCCAAGGTCCCAAATTTTCTCCCCTCAATTTTGTCTACTTCCCGTATCCAAGAGGATAGTTATATGTTTTTCTTTGGGTTCACCTTCTTATTTAGCTTCTTTAGGTTCACCACTATATACTCCGTGACCGTTATTTATGGCTAGAAACCAATTATGAGTGAGTACATCCCATGTTCCTCTCTTTGGGTCTGGGATACCTCACTCAGGATAGTGATTTCTATTTCCATCCATTTGCATGCAAAATTCGAGAAGTCATTGTTTTTTACCGGAGCGTAGTACTCTAATGTGTATATATTCCACACTTTCTTCATCCATTCTTCCATTGAAGGGCATCTAGGTTGTTTCCAGGTTCTGGCTATTACAAATAATACTGCTATGAACATAGTTGAACAAATGCTTTTGTCATGTGATAGGGCATCTCTTGGGTATATTCCCAAGAGTGGTATTGCTGGGTCCAGGGGTAGGTTGATCCCGAATTTCCTGAGAAACCGAAACACTGATTTCCAAAGTGGTTGCACGAGATTGCATTCCCACCAGCAATGGATGAGGGTACCCCTTCCACCACAGCCTCTCCAGCAAAGGCTATCATTGGTGTTTTTGATTTTAGCCATTCTGACAGGTGTAAGATGATATCTCAAAGTTGATTTGATTTGCATCTCCCTAATCGCTAAGGAGGTTGAGCATGACCTTAAGTGTCTTTTGGCCATTTGAACTTCTTCTGTTGAGAATTCTCTGTTCAGTTCAGTGCCCCATTTTTTAATTGGGTTAATTAGCATTTTGAAGTCTAGTTTCTTGAGTTCTCTATAAATTTTGGAGATCAGACCTTTGTCTGTTGCGGGGTTGGTGAAGATCTTCTCCCAGTCAGTGGGGTGCCTTTTTGTCTTAGTGACAGTGTCTTTTGCTTTACAGAAGCTTCTCAGTTTTAGTAGGTCCCATTTATTCAATGTTGCCCTTAATGTCTGTGCTGCTGGGGTTATGCTTAGAAAGCGATCTCCTGTGCCCATTTCTTGTAGGGTGCTTCCCACTTTCTCTTCTATCAGGTCCAGTGTGCTCGGACTAATATTGAGGTCCTTGATCCATTTGGACTTGAGTTTTGTGCAAGGTGATAGATATGGGTCTATTTTCATTCTTCTACAGGTTGATATCCAGTTGTGCCAGCACCATTTGTTGAAGATGCTTTCTTTCCTCCATTGTATACTTTTAGCTCCTTTATCGAAAATGAGGTGATCATAGGTTTGTGGGTTAAAATTTGGGTCTTCTATTCGATTCCATTGATCGACTTTTCTGTTTTTATGCCAGTACCACACTGTTTTCATTACTGTAGCTCTGTAATAGAGTTTGAAGTCGGGGATGGTAATGCCACCAGAAGATCCTTTATTGTATAGGATTGTTTTGGCTATCCTGGGTTTTTTGTTTTTCCATATAAAGTTGATTATTGTCATTTCAAGATCTGTGAAGAATTTTGCTGGGATCTTGATGGGGATTGCATTGAATCTATAAATTGCCTTTGGTAGAATTGCCATTTTTACTATGTTGATCCTCCCAATCCAAGAGCAAGGGACGTCCTTCTATTTTCTGGTATTCTCTTCAATTTCTTTCTTCAATGCCTTAAAGTTTTTGTCAAATAGGTCTTTTACTTCCTTGGTTAGAGTTACCCCAAGATATTTTATGCTGTTTGTGGCTATCGTGAAAGGTGAAGTTTCTCTGATTTCCCTCTCTGCTTTCATATCCTTTGTGTATAAGAGGGCGACTGATTTTTTGGAGTTGATCTTGTATCCTGCCACATTACTAAAGGTGTTTATCAGCTGTAGGAGTTCTTTGGTGGAGTTTTGGGGGTCACTTATGTACACTATCATATCATCTGCAAATAACGAAAGTTTAACTTCTTCTTTTCCATTTCGAATCCCCTTGATCCCCTGATGTTGTCTTATTGCTATTGCTAGAACTTCAAGCACTATATTGAAGAGATATGGCGAGAGTGGACAGGCTTGTCGTGTTCCTGAGTTTAGTGGGATGGCTTTGAGTTTCTCTCCGTTTAATTTGATGTTAGCTGTCGGCTTGCTGTATATAGCTTTTATTATATTTAGGTATGACCCTTGTATCCCTAATCTCTCCAAGACTTTTATCATAAAGGGATGTTGAATTTTGTCAAATGCTTTTTCAGCATCTAATGAAATGATCATATGTTTTTTTTCTTTCAGTTTATTTATATGATGAATTACATTGATAGATTTTCATATGTTGAACCAGCCCTGCATCTCTGGGATAAAGCCTACTTGATCATAATGGATAATTTTTCTAATGTGTTCTTGGATTCGGTTTGCCAGTATTTTGTTGAGGATTTTTGCGTCAATGTTCATGAGTGAGATTGGCCTGTAATTCTCTTTCCTGGTAGAGTCTTTGTGTGGTTTTGGTATCAGAGTAACTGTAGCTTCATAAAAGGAATTTGGTAATGACTCTTCTGTTTCTATATTGTGAAATACATTAAGGAGTATAGGTATTAGGTCTTCTTGGAAGTTCTGGTAGAATTCCGCATTGAAGCCATCTGGACCTGGGCTCTTTTTGGTAGGGAGGTTTTTTTGTGAGATTATTTTTAAATTATTGTTCTTAGGATAACCACTGTTCCTAAGCTTAGAACTATGTATAGATATCTTTCATTTAAAAAAAATCAGATGAAATTTGGAAATGGTAACTATGTATCTGCTATGTGCAGAATGTGTCTGTTCATTGCTTATTATGGCTACTGAACATCAAATTCATCCTGTGGTTCTATAATACAATGTCCAGTTTTATAGATATTTAAGCATGGCATTTTGTGGAATCAGCAACTGATTGTCATGCGTTTCAGAAAGAAAATAGCTGTGTTCTGTGTTTGTGGTAGTTTCATAATGTTCAAATGGGGCAATAAAGGTAAGGAAGCAAACTATTCCTGATATATATGAACGCGAACAACTGAATTCAACTTTTTGGGCTCAGTTATACCATATATAAGGTGGGAAATTAATATACTAACATTGTTTTAGGGATTAAGATTATAAACCAATTATAAGCTCCTGATTTCTTATTTTACTTCTTGGTTTATAATTGGTTTCTGTCCACTTACTTTGATGTTCAAGTTGCCCCGTATTCATTAGTAGAAGCTCCATCAATTAAAAGTCTGTTTTCTCAGTATCTTTGCAGTATTAACACTTTATAATTTAAAAATCTTTAAATTTGATCAGTTTATAGGTTACAGAAAAGTAAAGTTTATACAGAAATATTTTCACACACCTCAGAATAAAGACCTAAACAGTTAGCAATAACACAAAACTATTATAACCCTCTGAAAAGCCACCTCATCGTGGAGTTTTCCACACCTGTGGGAGGTGTCTGTGACAGCAAGCACCCGAACGGTGACCTCAGGTGTTGTTTGCTCTATTCATAGGTAGTACGTAGGGTAACCTAATAAAAAAGTAAATAAATAAGTAAACAAAACTTCTTTCTTACTTGTTTCATAATTTTAATCTAACCAAGAAGGAAGAGCATGGGTTTGAAGGTTAAATTCTAATATTTTGGTTCAGATTCTCGGGAAGTAGCAGAAATGAAATGAACAGAAAGAAGAATAGCAGAGGCATGTGATTTGCCTCACTGAAAAACATTTCCCGTAGAGTTTGTTAAAGTAATGAGGGAAGTAGAAGTAGAGGAAAAAAACCAAGCAAGGGTCAAGACTCACAAAAAAAAAAAAAAAAAGAAACAACAACAACAAAAAAAAACCCGAGTCCGAAGCCTGAGCAAACTTCTAGTTGAAGGCCGTGCCTGGCATTTAGCCCAGTCACCTATTACCCACTGCTGCATCTTTTAGGTCCAGGAGAACGTGAGGCTTCCGTACTCTGAAGACAGCCTTAGGACAATGAAAAACAAGAGGTATGTGTGGGAAAGCTGGAGACAGATGTAGTATCAGCCCAAAAGGACTGGTAATAAGGTCTGAGTTGCAGCATAGGGTCAGGGGATATGATGCTATGAAGGTGGCCTCTGGGGAGAGATCATGAGAGAGAAAGTCAAACACTGTTCTCAACTTCATCTGGTCTCTTATTCTCCTCCTTGCATTAGTCTTCTAAGCATTGTATCTGCTTCATTACTAGCTACCCAAGGGGCCCTGCCTGTAGAACTCCTAAGGCCCAGAGAGACCAAGAAAACCTGGTGTAATTTGATGAGGGTGTAGTATCTTTCTAGTCTAGATTTAGACTTCAAATCTCAGGTCGTAGGGAGGCTATTTTAGAACATATAATGGTTTGGCTTATATTAAACTTATAGGATAACTTAAAATGTGCTGTAAATAAAGCAAAAGCTATTAGAAGTTACTTGAATCTCTGTCCTTCAGGGCAGCAATGTAGTCTGTGGTCTTGACTTCTTGTGCTCTGTCAGTCCTGGGAAGAGGAGTGGCCTCTGAGTATAGAGCAGGGAGGAGATGGAGGGCTCTAACCTGTGCATTTCAGGGCCACTCTACCAGAATCTGATTGTTCCTTCTGGAAATAATCTTTGGCAAATGAGTTTTACAGCCCTGGAAAGTGAAATGAGGCAAAGCTTCCTGGTCTTGTGGAGGCTCTAACTTGTCAAACAGACAAAAGCACTAAGCAAAAGTGTGAAGAACAACTTTACATTTTTGTTGCCGTTTTCACATCCCTTCTATCCGGGGCACTGCTCAGGAAGTTGCAGCTTCTCCTATAGAATCTGTTGAGGTGTGAATTTTTTTTTTTGACAGCATTTTTTTTTATTAAAGATTTCTGTCTCTTCCCCACCTCCGCCTCCCCTTTCCCTCCCCCTCCCCCAATCAAGTCCCCCGTCCCTCCTAAGCCCAAAGAGCAGTCAGGGTTGCCTGCCCTGTGGTAAGTCCAAGGACCACCCACCTCCATCCAGGTCTAGTAAGGTGATCATCCAAACTGCCTAGGCTCCCACAAAGCCAATAGGTGCAGTAGGATCAAAAACCCATTGCCATTGTTCTTGAGGTCTCAGTAGTCCTCATTGTCCGCTATGTTCAGCGAGACCGGTTTTATCCCAGGCTTTTTCAGACCCAGGCCAGCTGGCCTTGGTGAGTTCCCAATAGAACATCCCCATTGTCTCATTGTGTGGGTGTACCTCTCGCGGTCCTGAGTTCCTTGCTCGTGCTCTCTCTCCTTCTGCTCCTGATTTGGACCTTGAGATTTCAGTCCGGTGCTCCAATGAGGATCTCTGTCTCTGACTCTGTCTCCTTTCATTGCCTGATGAAGGTTAATATTCAGGAGGATGCCTATATGTTTTTCTTTGGGTTCTCCTTCTTATTTAGCTTCTCTTAGAACCTGAGTTATAGGCTCAATGTCCTTTATTTATGGCTAGAAACCAAATATGAGTGAGTACATCCCATGTTCCTCTTTTTGTGTCTGGCTTACCTCACTCAGGATAGTGTTTTCTATTTCCATCCATTTGCCTGCAAACTTCAAGAAGTCCTTGTTTTTTACTGCGGAGTAATACTCTAATATGTATATATTCCATACTTTCTTCATCCATTCTTCAATTGAAGGGCATCTAGGTTGTTTCCAGGTTCTGGCTATTACAAACAATGCTGCTATGAACATAGTAGAGCATATACTTTTGTTGTATGATAAGGCCTCTCTTGGGTATATTCCCAAGAGTGGTATTGCTGGGTCCAGGGGTAGGTTGATCCCGAATTTCCTGAGAAACCTCCACACTGCTTTCCAGAGTGGTTGCACAAGTTTGCATTCCCACCAGCAATGGATGAGTGTACCCCTTTCTCCACAACCTCTCCAGCAAAGGCTATCACTGAGAAGCTTCTGTAAAGCAAAGGACACTGTCGCTAAGACAGAAAGGCAACCCACTGACTGGGAGAAAATCATTACCAACCCCGCAACGGACAAAGGTCTGATCTCCAAAATATATAAAGAACTCAAGAAACTAGACCGTAAAAGGCTAATCAACCCAATCAGAAAATGGGGCACTGAGCTGAACAGAGATCTCTCAACAGAAGAAGTTCAAATGGCCAAAAGACACCTAAGGTCATGCTCAACTTCCTTGGCGATCAGGGAAATGCAAATCAAGACAACTTTAAGATATCATCTTACACCTGTCAGAATGGCTAAAATCAAAAACACCAATGATAGCCTTTGCTGGCGGTGTGAATTTTAAAACCTAGTTCTGACCTTCTCGAGTTCACTCTAAAAATGTCTTGATTCAGGCTTTTTCTTTCTTTGCAAACATTTATTTGAATTTCTTTGGGATTGTATATATATATATATGTGTGTGTGTGTATTTGTATACATACATACATATATATATACAAATATATAACTATATATTCAGTATCTAACAATGTACTAGGTAAGATGAGAAAAATGATAATGGCTTTGAATTCTACTTTGCCATTGATGAGGTTTATGCTCAGGACTCTTTATATATGTAAAGTAGGAATTATATGTCTTCCACCTCAGTGGTTATATAGAGAAATAATATGTCTTTTCCTTGACAGTATACTGCATAAAATCTTTAGAACAATATCTTATAGTAAGTCATTCAGTTATTAGATACCAGGAGAATCATAAAAATAATGTCTTGTTGATACCCTCAAAAATTCTTCACATAAAGTCACATGATTTTTCCTGAGGAGACAAATGTCTGCTCACCCCAAATAAGGTACTGATGACAGATCAAAGAAACAATTCCATTCAAATCTAGCATAGTGAGCCAGTGGTTTCATTAGGGTTATTTACTGAAAAAGGACAGAGGGTTACTTACAGCAAGGAGGTCCCCAAGGTGATTGTGTTGCTGCAATCTCACCCGTGCTCATGAAAGTTGTATTCCTGAGCTCTCTGTGAGACTAGCTGGTAACTTACTTGATTGAAAAAGTCTCCTCTCTTATAATCCTCACTGCTTATTTCACCACGGGCTAGGGCCTTGTGGATTACTTGTGGATCACATGACATTCTATAACTTTATCTTTATATTCTTTAGTGTTAAAAAAAACATGCAGAAATAGACCATTGTACCAAACCCCAAATTCTAGGAAGTAGACTTGTTCTAGATATTTCCTGAGAATGAGGGGCCATAGGCATTTTTGATCCCAGGCTTGGGCATTAGGTATAAATTATGCCTGCCTTCGTCTGGACTTCATGTCTGTCAAAGGCTCCACCAGCACCTTGGGCACACCGTGGCATCCAAAGAAGGGAATCCTTACGATGACCCTGAGCACACTTGCTGCCAGCCTCCCCAGCCCCTCTGGACCTCCTGTTTTCTGTGGGGAGCGAGGGTTCTCCTTGCATGCTTCTGGGGAGTCTTCTTTTTAGTTTTTGAGGAATTTAAGTACTGGACTTGACTATCCTTTACAGCCGGGCTGAACATGTTTCCCTTTTCTATTTATTTTCACATTAAAGTTAAAAGTTAAAAATCTAAAAACAGTAAAATAAAACTTTAAAGCATATTCTTTGAGACTTGTAAATTGTTTACTTCTGGGCTTCCGAAGTTTCATTTTTTTTTCTCAGTCTTAACCAATGTCCTTCTTGGAAGGAATGTTCCATTTTGAAGGAAATTACCACAGAGCAACAGCAGTGCACACACAGGGTAAACATTTTGAAAATGCCTACGTGAACATTAAAACATTTCAATTGGAAGTAACATGCCAAAGGAGAACATATCTGATGAGGCCATCTCTCTATTTAAGTTTTTAATGTGCTTCAATTAGCAGTATAAATGTTTGAAAATGAAAATACACTTAAGAGTCAATAGGGAGGCATGTGGTCAGATCATAGGGACCATGGTTATCACAGAGGGAGCATTAGAAAAAATAAGTCAGTGCTAGAACCTCTGGGGCCTTGGCATCATTGGAAATGATTTTGAATCTGTTGGCATTGCTGTACAGAGATACACAATTATTTAAAAGAAACATGGACTGAACTGTTGCAGGATCTGTATTTGATTGCTTTAAATTATTGACACATTTGAAAGAAGGACAGATCACTAAGTCAAAATCAGTATGACCATGGCTGATCGTGGCTCATTGAGAGGTGAGGTTGGCAAATAAAGGTCATATCTGGGTAATTTATCAAGTTGCACATGGAGGAAAATATCATGATAGATCAAGGTTGACTCATGGGTTTTAATTCCAGTAAATGGATTCATGTTGGTGCCTTTTTCTCTGAGAACAATTATCTGGATCCCAGCAATCGTCATGCTGGGTCATGTTAAGGTTAAGATACATCTACTAGGAAGACACATCTAAAAATAAAGCAGCTGATTAAGTCGTTGTCCACATAAATCTTGTGATTAGAGCTATTTCAAACCTCACTAAAAGTATATATTTTGCTATCTTCATCAATTAGCTTAGTCTTAAAGCTAAAGGTGAGGTAAAATATTTTAGACAGTAAATATAAATTTTAATACCTATTGAAGACTAGGGATTTCTATTAGTGATGCACACACACATACACACACCACATAACACAACACTAACCATTCCAGTTGCTTACCTAGGCAAGAACAATTCAGAATTTGAGTCTTTGTAATCTGATCCTAGTTTACAGAAACAAAACTGAGGAGTGAAAATAGAGACTAGGGTTCAGCAGTAATGCAACTTAGTATTTTGAAGTTTGATTAGAGGAAATAGGATCTGCAAAAGAATTGAAGAACAGAGGGGAAAGAGTCTAAGTGGGCTGGTTCTGTGTACATAGATTACTAAAGAAGAGATTAATATATCATATTGCAAGACATTGCATCACAGACTGTGAGGAGAAGTGGATAAGGAAGATAAGCTCTTGACATATCGTTGTGAAGTGCACTCTACATTTTAGTGGCATATATTTCACACGGGATAGGAATATAAAATTCATTGGATTAATTATATGAATATGAAAATAAAGTCTTTGATATATTTGAAGAAATAATTAAAATAAAAATGTTTAAAATTAACTATGAACTATATGTGAGAAAATTTAAGATAAAATAGCCAACATTAAAAAAGATTTACTATATTAAGTTCAGCTCTAATAGGTTATACAGTAGGATCTTAACTTCTCCATAATTCAACCATATAAGGTGATGCTGGTTAACTAACTGAGTGAACTGAAACAAGCTGTTAAGTACCCAGGGTTATTCCATCCCTGTGAGGTATAACCAGCCCCAACCCTAGGAGTCTGACTGCAGAAACTATGTTGTTAAATGACATTTTTTATATGTCCAACACATGGTGGAAATGAACATTCCACAAATCAAAACATTAATCAACTTGATTGTATTTAATTAACCTTCTAATATTTGATATCATATAAGAAAGGAAACAAAGCAAACTTCAAGCTAGGAAGATGGGTCTCCAACACTGTAGCCAACAAACAATTAATATTAAAATATTAGTCAGAAAAAGACAATTTTTTTAAAGGAAAGCCCTCCCCCCCCACAAGTGGGCATAATTCATAGGGGGAAAAGGTATTTATAAATTTCTCAAAAATATTTATTCTTCTTTGGAAGTATTATAATATCATTTACATTATCACTTCTCAGAAGATTGACAGCATCAAACAATATGAAAATAGGGCTTTGCTGAGAGTATAGAGCAATTCACGTTGTGCATGAGATGCAAATAGGAGTATTGGGTTATGAAAATAATTATCTTGTATACTTGAAAATGTGCATGACCCCCCAAAATAACACCATTAAGTATCTGGTTTGCAAAGACTCTAAAGTATGCTTACCCGAAGATACATACAAAATTTTTATAGTAGATCAAATTTTAAAAAGAACAAAAAAGGTAGCAAATTTGAAATACTCAGTGTTCGCTGATTTTAGATTTGCATTAGTGTGATGGAAGGTTCCATTTTCACTGTTGTTAGAGTGTCAATCTTTTGTTCTGTTTTAGTGAATTGTTTAAAGAATAATACATAAAATTATTTGACAAATATTTTTTTATGTTTGCTAATATTTCGCATGATATCTTTAACTGTGGATGCTGATTAGTGGCAGATTGCTAAAAGAAAGTGAGAAGAAAGAAAAATGTGGATGTTTCAGGAATCAAAAAATAAAATAAAAGTAGATGACAAGATATTGTATCTCTATAAAGAAAAAATAGCACATGACTCAAAAATACTCAGTAAATTAGATGAAATCATATATTTAGGCACTACACACATGTTTATTAATTCTATACTACAATTTCAGAAACAAAATTGTAATTGTTTCAGTGATCCCAATAACCCTTTCATTTCCTGTGTAAGGATAAATTATTTTAAGGGTTTCCTGCTTTAAGTGCCATCAATATATCACATACCCTACATTTAAAAACTATACAGCATGGTATAAGAGAATATACATGTAAAGATAAATGAATATATGCGTGCAATAATGAAAAGAGGCCATGAATTTGAAGGACAATGGGGAGCAGTATACAAAAGGATTTGAGGGAAGAAAAGGAATGGAGAAATGTAATTAAAATACAATGTCAAAAATAATCAACAACAACAAAAGTAGCAAAATGGCATAGACAAAGAAATCCTAAGGAATAAGAGGAATACCGGAGGAAAAATGCCTAACCTCAAATTATAATACAGTGTTATAGTGATAAAGGCTCTCAAATAATGACATGGAAAGTTTTTACTAATTATGGGAGCTTGCCCTTTGCTTAGGCTTGCTTCCCACTAGCTCTTAAAGCTTAAATTAACACATTTATAGTAATCTACATTTTGACATGTGGTTCATTACCTCTCTTCAGTATTATAAGTTCAACTTCCTCCTCATCTGCATGTGGCTGGTGAATCTCCCACCTTAGATTCTTTCCCAGAGTTCCTATTCCTGCTGAAAAGACCCACCTATTCTCTTCTGCCTAGCTATTGTCCCTTCAGCTTTTTTATTAAACCAATCAGAAGTTTCCTTAGGCAGCTGAGGAAGGACAGAGACACATCTTCACACAGTGTACAAAAAGATTATCTCAACAACTTCCTATGCAAGAAGTGAATAGCTTTAACATCAGTTGCCATACCAATGTGGAAGGGAAAACTGTGTGGGTTCTTACCCATCGAAGGGCTACAGGAAATTAAAGACTGCAGAGGAGGTAGAAGTAGTCTATTGCTTATCCAAAACAAAATGGTCATCCTTAAAAACAGAGACAAACAACAGTAAATAAACTCAGCAGTTTGCATTTATATATTTATTGGCTTGTATATGTGTGTAATATCAGTAGTTAAAGAAGAGGCCATGTAAGAAAGGTTTCTTCACAACAAAGAGTGTCGGGTTCAGTGGCAAGTTTGACACTTTATGTTGATCTGATGAATGGGGAGGCTTTTGGCATAAGGGGAGGAGGAAAATTCAATGCGGTGGGCATCCATAAACCTTTAGAGAATTTTCTATAAAAAGACAGTGAAGTGGTGAAGTTATTGGAAGAGATGTAGAGACTAGGAACATTAATTAAATTAATTTTTTTAGGTAGGAGATTTCAATGGTTAATTTCATTATGCCCAGATACTGTTTGCTTCAAATGTGTCATTTAGAGTGAGGAAAGAATAGATTCTTCTTTCTACTGGGTCAGCCTCATCCAATTTATTGTAGCTCTGAGAAGAATAAAAAGCTGACTAAGAGGGAATTCACCCTCTGTCAGTTCGATATTTGTGAGCTGGGACATCTGTCAACTCAGGCCTTCAGATGGGACCATGAGTTCTTCTCTGTCCTCACTAACTGAGGTTTATACTGAAACTCTCATCATCTCTCATGGATCCACATGTCACTGTCTGACTCTTGAGGCTTCTCAGATTCCATAACTGTTTAATCAAGCTCTGCAGAATAACACATTTATCGATCTTTCCACCTACCCTTCTACTGGTTCTTCATCCTGATACTCTTAACACATTACAACAGAGATTTTATAAATGAATTCTTGTGCTGTGTGAAGCCATAATACTCCTGCCATCTGACAAGACATAATTTTGGGGACAATCTTCTTAGCTAACAAAGGGGCAGTGGCGTTTAATGAGCAGGGCAGCTTGTAGCCAGCTTGTATAAAAACAAGAAGACAGACCATATAAAAGCCCAACTGTGTGTGTGAGGCTCTGATGAGAGCTTGTGAAGTTCTCTGCAAATATCTTTATTTTTTTAAAAAAATTTTTATTTATTTTTCCATTCAATTATTTACACTTCCTGCCCTCCTCCCAATCCCCTCCTGCTCCTACCCCCACCCTCCCTCTCCCACCCTGCTTGAGAGAGGGCAGGGAACCCTGCCCTGTGGGAAGTCCAATGCTCTCCCCCCTACATCTGTTTTTTTAGCAAAGTTTAAAGCAAGTTCCGCAGTTAAGAACAGCAGATTTGAGAGCTGAAAGGTTGATAATTGATGCACAGACATGCATTGAAAAATCAGTAAGTTTAAATAAATAGAGAAAAAAGCTCTAGCAAATGTTAAACTGGTAATCAAAATTCCAACTCTGATAACTAATTTATATTTTCTTCTCAGTTTATCAATGTAGTATTTTATCTCAAGCAAAACGAGATGCTTAGGGTTTGTGGTTTGTGTAGAGCAGACGATAAAGCGAAAGCACCTGGGTGTCAGGTGTTGCTGAGGAATCCAGATCTCTCTACTTCACATGAGGATCCCTCACTTGAACATTGTTTTGCTTCCAGAGGGAGTAACTTTCTTCTCTGAAGTCCATTCAGTGGGACTTCACAAATATTCGGTAACTTGGTCTTTAAAAGAATCTCAAATGTTAACTTGGACTTTTCCTCTTCTTCTAAAGTAGAAAGTAATTTGCAATTAACCTATGTGCAGACTTTGTTCTGTTAACCATAGAGGATTATGCAAACTTTCGTTTATTCTTCATATAACTGTCATTTGTTCATAGGAGACTGGTTACACCTTGCATATAGTCAATGTTTCTAAATAGGACCCTTCTTCCCCCAAAAAGTCACTAGAAGGCAAGTAATGGTGACACATACCTTTAATGCCAGGATTTAGGAGACAGGCAGATGGATTTCTGTGAGTTCAAGGTTACCTACCCTGGGCTACAAAAGATCAATGCAGAAGCAAATCCAGGTGGTGGTGACCTACACCTTTAATCCCAGGACTAGGGAGTCATGCCTTTAATCATAGCACTAGAGGGAATATAAAATGGGAGGAGAGAGAGGCTTAGTCTACTTAGTTCACAGTCGTCGAGCCTTGGTAGAAGTAAGCCTCCTCCAGTGCTTGGTTGCTTTGCTTTTCTGACCTTCAGGTTGAACTGCAATTTCTGTCTCTGGGTTTCTATTATTTGTGCTACAGAGCACAGTGTCCTGAGTTACAAGGTGGATAAGAGTAGGAGGGTAGACATTTAGGTGGAGAAATGAAGCCAAAACCACCCACAGAGATTGAAAGCAATAAGCGGGGGAGTCCTTGTCCCTGCTCTTCTATCTTTGCTTTTCTTTACCTTTCTTTTTCTATTAGAATCTTTTTGAGGTATGAGCATGAAGAGATGCTTGCTTGCTGTCCTTGTAATGGGAGTCTTGTTCTAACTTTTGGTAGTATTTGGCAGTATCCACTTTAAATGTAAACATGACATTCTTTTGTGAAAAGGCAGTATAATCTGAAAAATGTGGTCTGTTATCTTAAGTGAGTTTTCCTAGTTTTGCCTTCTATGTTACAAATGTTTATTTTTTTTTCCATCGTGTGTGTGTGTGTGTGTGTGTGTGTGTGTGTGACTAGCAATTGTAGTGTAGTTTGTGTTTGGTGGGGACTGCTGTCTGGGATATGACCTATTTTCACTGTGCTTGTACGTTGTTATGTTTATATAAGGAAGGAGCGGATAAACACCACTGAGGAAATCAGTGGCAATAACATCTTGGGAATCTTGTTGCTGGCGGTGGTAGTGATGTTTAATTTTATTTTGTACATATATTATTTATGAAAAAGAAATTTAAATCCTGCCAAAACACATTTCAGCAGATTTGGAAATGGTATCTGAAGAAAAATTGTCTAGTGAGAATCAACAGGCTTTGTGGCCTGTTTTATAAGTATGCCTTTTGTTGTTTACTTTATAAATCATGCATGCGGAGAGAGGGAAAAAAACAAAATGATTTATTAAATGTTTATGAGAAATTCTAGTATGCCTTGTTTTGAAAGTCCAAGGAGCAGACAATTAGCTCAGGGATTTGGCGTTCAGGTTATTGATCACAATAGGAGTCTAAATGAAGAGAGAGCAGAAATTTCTTCTCAAGTAAACTTCCAGTGCTGAGATGAAATAACCCTAATTGTGAATTCCGTTTCTTTCTCCAGAATTTATCCCCACCATCCCACGGCACAGAGACTGTTAGCCTTTGACGCAAAGGGAAATACGAAGTTCCCAAGGAGGTTGTATTTAGCCTCTTTTATCAGTTTCCTTGAGAAGACATGTTTTTTTTTTCTTTTTCTTTCTGCTTGCTAAGGAACGGAAGGTGTAGGAATATAGATCTTGTTGCTGGGAAGGCCGAATAACTCTATCCATTTGATTGAAGGTGTCAGAGATGCTGTGAGAAACAAGTGAAGCAGAGCTCCGAGGTGGGAAGGTCTGACATGCGGCAACTGCAGGGCGCGCTTTGTTTGTGTTTTGATTTAGTCCACCCACTGAGCTTAAATGCTTATTATACCAGGAGAAGGAGTTGTGATTTGCAAAGCTGGACAGAGTATGTTTTGTCAACATTTGTCCCTCTTTTACCCCAGATTCCAATAAAAAATAAAAATTGAAATGAAAAATAAATAAATAGATAAACGTTAATTTTAGATTTTTGTGTAGGATCTGGTAGACATTTTACATTTTGGGTCCTGATTGAGAATCTCAGGCGTTTTTCATATGTTGAAATTTCAGGTAACACTTTAATAGAAGGTGCCCTTGGCCCCCAGCAAGGCTCAGTCACATGCATGGCTGCTACAGTGTTTGCGACTTAATGGAAATAAATAACGAAAGTAAATAAATAAAAAAACGGGGCTTGCACCAAAGAAAGTGTATCATACCCATAATTATTTTTACATTCTTAATTTTTTTCTATGTTTACTTTTGTGTATTTTGATGAGGCACTTCATTCCCCAGTGCCTTAGTTTTCATATGCCCACAGAGGGGTCCATAATATGCTTTTATAACCCTGCTGAGAGGATCAATGAGGTCCGTGTACATGAAGGGGCTTAATAAATAGTATGTGATTTGAGCTTTCAGGATGAAAGGTGCTACGTGAGTACAAAGTAGAACAGCCTCCCACAGGTAATGCCTTTGCCTGGATGGCTCTGATTATAGGCTTTCTTTATCTCTTCAAAGCAGAGATTTTTCTCCTTGATTCCTTCCTGTGTCTTTGTTGCAGAAGCGAAGATGCCTATTTACTCAGTTCGTTTTCCTTTTGAGCATGCACACACCAATCACCGCACACGCTTGCAAGGAGATTTGTTTACTTAAGTGCACACATGGCCAATCACATAGACACAAACGTCGGAAAGGAACAGTATAAAAGAAACGTTCTGTGCACATCAAGCCCCAGGTGGCTCTCAGAACCTCTGCCATCTCAGGTGAAACCGTATTCAGAATGTAAATTTTAAAGTGAGGAGATTGTACTCCAGGAATGTTGAATGAGGGCTTTTGTTATAGTTATTTAAATTTAACTTTGTAGGTTTTCCTTTGCTGTGCCACTCTGGATAAAACTGTTAACAGTAAGGAGTTTTACACAATATAATGTTTCCAAAATTTTCAGAGTGTTATTTAATTTAATCCTCACTACATCCTCAGGTGGAAAGAAAATCTGAATGCTCAGAAAGATTGTATACCTTGTCAAAATTATCATCCTCTTAAGTGTTAATATATAGTTTATAACATACATTCAGTATTTTTGTACATTTCTGGGATGACAACTGAATTTCATCTCATACTGTTTTTTATTTTTTGAGATTAACATATTTATTTACATCATGAGTCCCTAACTTTCTTATGTATGATCTATTATATATTACAATATATATTCCTAAATACATTAGTATAAATTGCTCAGTTTATATAATGTTACTTATGACGTTTTCAGAGCTGACCTTTTGATACCAGAGAAGCAATTGGTGTGCTCTTCCCTCTGAATACTATTCCCCACCACACAGCATTCCTTAGCTGCCTATAGTTTCTGAATAGTATTTAGGCCTCCTGGCCCTTTGTCCATCAGCTCGTGTTTAGGCAACCATGTTAGTGAGACTTTGTGGGTGTAGCTTCTGATATTACAAGGACACACATCTCACAATAAACTTCTTCCTCTGGCTTTTACAACTCCCTCCCACACCTCACCCCTGCTTGCACAATAATTGTTCTTAGGAGGGGCTGCTTGTTTGTTTCTCGGCTGTCCAGCCCTAAAATAATCACACAGAAACTGTATTCTTTAAATCACTGTTTGGCCCATTAGCTTTAGCTTCTTATAGTCTAACTCTTACATATTAATTTAACCCATTCTATTAGTCTGTGTATCGCCATGTGGCTGTGGCTTACAGGCTGAAGTTCTGGCGTTTGTCTCCTGCGGGGCTACATGGCTTCTCTTTACTCTGCCTTCTTCCTCCCAGCATTCAGTTTAGTTTTCCCCACCTAGCTCTGTTCCCCTATAGCTCTGCTATAGGCCCAAAGCAGTTCCTTTATTAACCAATGATATTCACAGTATACAGAGGGGAATACCACATCAAATAATCCTTTTGCCTTAGTTGCAGTAGTTGTATTATAAATGGATGCACTGGGACTGGGTTTCACAACTCTGCATTTTGAAGGGTGTAGTTTCCTATAATTCTCTCCATCTGTTGGAAAGAAATATATCTTTGATGAGGGGTGAAGACTAGACTTCTCTGTTGGTATAAGTACAAATATTTAAAGTGTTTAGGGATTGTGCTAAGTTAGTACATTGTTGGTTGTAGGATCCATAAGTTTTTTAGGCCTGAGTAGTTGGCTAGGTTTCCAGTACCAGGCTCGATTTTTGTCTTTTTTTAAAAAATTATTTCTTAACTCCAATTAGAAAGTATTGTCTGTTACTAAGGTTAGTTAGTGTGCCAATACTACAACCTTATAATTTTATGTCATGCTTCTCAGTGTTGTGTGTCGAAAGCTTCACAGTCACATAGGACTGTTGGTTGTTCTTTTCTGTGGAAGCTTGAAGGGTGTTTTCTGGTTCCATAGAAGCTAATCCTTCAAGAGGAGGCATTCAGGTTAGTTCCAGCTTAGGGGCCTCTAGGCTATCTGAAGTACATAGTGTCTTCAGCAATAAAAATTTACCTTATATCTCTTGGGAGTGAGGGGAAATCAAGGGTAAGAGCAATAACCTCTAGTGTTTTAGGAGTCTTTTGGACAACCCCGATCAACAACTCAAAGGAGGGATTCTTATGCCTGGTGTTGGGGTTTTGCTATGTGGTCTTTGGTTCTTGGAGGAAGCATTATCAGCCTATATAGAAAATTTTCATTTTAATTATATATGCATTTCATTCACTAACTTAGGTATATTATAGACATCATTAGATAGATACTTATGATTCCTTATGACTTGAAAGTAATAGAGATATCTGTAAAAGTTAGAAAGAATCATGCTGTTATGGTATGATATCTTTAAAAAATATTTATTTTTATTTTGTAAGTATTAGTGTCTTGACTGCATCTGTGCATGTGCACAACATGAATACCTGTTGCCCACAGAAACTAGCAGGGGTAACAGGTCTGCTGGAATTGGAATTATAGTCTGCTGTTACCTACTATGTGCATGCCAGGAACTGAACCTAGGTCATCTATAATAGCAGCAAGGGATCTTAACCCCTGAGTCATCTCTGTCAGGTCATCATTTCTGATTTCTGATTGGTTAATAGAAGCTATCTTAGTGCTCTGCCTAGGTATATACAGAATCTGAGGGAAATGGTATGGAAACTGATTAGTGATATCTAGTCTGTGAGTGAGCAAGACTAGATGGAGCAATTCTCCAGCATATGAGAAATCAACATAATGTTTGCGCTTCCAAAGCAGGATTTCTTTGCCTGCTATTTTCCAAGTAAAATGGGCATTTCTGAACAATGTGCATCATGGTGGGGGATGGCCTGCTGGTTAGGTATGATTTATAAGCTATCACCATGGTCTTTGAGAGAATTTATCTAATTACCATTATGCAGAGATATTTTGGACTAGAAATGGGGCATGTATCATGATATGGACACACATTTCCTTGACCTCTATCTCCATCTTATTCTTACATTTGCTTATCATCTCAAAGATGCCCAATTCTTAGAAATCCAGAGGGTAATTGCACTCACTTAAATGTGGGTAGAAAATGTACATGAAGTAAGATCAAGCTGTCAGAATATAGAAGTGGCACCTAAAGTGGTCTCCCTTAATATTCATTTTTGATTTAAAGACTATAGAAGGGATTTTAATCTGACATAGAAGCAGCGCAGCAGGGGCTATTATTCTGTGTCAGGTACATTGCCACCTGTATCCTCTACTGGCAAGGATAACATTGACTGCTGAGTTAAGTTATTCAGGGACAGCTTTATTATGAAAAATAACAGTGCTATCAACCACAGGAAGCATCCGTTCCTAACAGACCCATCAGAAGACATATCATGTGGCTTTTAAGAAAATGATATAAGGCTCATCCATTTAAAATAATTTCCAGAGCTGGCTATACTTGAGTGCATGTCCATCTAATATTTTCTCATCAGTTTGCAGACAATTGGCCCACTTTGGTGATGACTCACTCAGTTCCTCTTTCAGTTTTGGCACTGGAAACTGTGTATCTCTGATATAAAAAAATATTTCCATACTCTTGCCTTAAAGTTAGATCTAGAAATAGATGACCTGTTATTTTGTAATGTTCACCAGAAAGTCTTTTTGTAATCATACATTTTTATAAAATGTGTTCTCATATGTTTTATAGATGAAAAGGACCATATGAAAGCATATGTTAGAATCTCTCACTGTCCAATCAGCTTTCAAATGTGAGTCTCAGGCACCCATCCTTGAGTTCCAGATCATATGCATTAATTCAAAAAGAGATTCGGGAGTAGAATAAGCCAAGAAGATGGATGGCATCCCCCATGGATGCTTCTGGATGGTGCTCTTGCAAATGTCATATGATCATAGTCTACAAATTTACTTCTTAAATATTCCCTGAACCTGAGTGGACGCCTCAGTTATCAGTGTTGGGCCTAACTTTATGCTGAGCTGCTCATCTTTCTGTAGAGTTTCCACAGGGTTCTAAATATCTTTTCTATGTTTGCTCTGTTCCACCTCCCATTTATTCTCCAGAATGAGTTCTTTCCATGTAGCTGATATAGATTTTTGACTACAAAGCTGGGGAGTAAGAACACTTGTAAATGTCTTGGTTCTACTCCAATGGCTGTGTTTTGGAGAATTCACAAAATCCTCAGGTGAAGAAAGTCAGAGTAAGACCTTGTAGCTCTGCTCCCAGGATTTATAAACTCTGCATTGTTGAGCAAATTTCTGCTTTTTGTTAAAGCTTCTTCATGTTTTCTTATCTGTACAACAGGAATGGCATTCATCTTTAACTTACAGGTATTTGTAGACATCAAATAAGATCAAACCTGTCAAATTTTAATGCAGTGCTAGGATTCCTATAGTAAAGACGATCTGGGAGTCCAGAAGCCAGCTTCTTTGACTTCCTCCATCTCCATAACCTTTCTGCCTGGTGGCATCCATGGGAAATTTTCATGGAGGTTCCATATGTCATGTTCAAATTGTTCCCTTTTTCTAGATCTTCTATACTAGACAATGAACACTAAGCCTTTGCTACAGGCTAAGTCTACCTTTGCCTTATCCTTGTTGCTTCCCTTAGCTTAGATTACTGCAGTGATTCAAACTGCACCTATTTTTCTTGTTAAGACTTCCATCCTCATTCTGAGATAAACTAATCTATGAAGACAAGATGGATCTGCTGTTGAAAGTATGTCAGGGCTGGTAAGGAGAGGAGGGATGGAGAGAGAACAGGGAGGTAAATATTCAATAGCTAAGTCATTTTTTTTTTGTATAAAAACTCCTGGCTTCTTTTTCCTTGTCAAAGGTTGCTTTGAATAATTTATTGTTACTCTACCAATCTCATTGTTATGTCCCTTGATTTGGCATCCTTTATGGCTGAGTTCAAGCTAAACCCAGAGCTAGAAACTGTCCTTTGTATGTGATCTTCATCTCGTTCTTTGCCTGCTTATTTATCACTAGTTCTTTATATCCTGGGTCAAATTCACTCCGAAAAGCCTTTGAGGATGTACCAGGTCAGAATATTTATGATTATTTCACATTTTGTATTTTTCTGTTTTCCTACTTATCATAATTTGTAGCAATACTTTTAATGTATATATTACATCCCTTCCCATCACAATGAGACTTAGAGCTATACCTATAAAAATATAAACTAGGGAAATAGAGTAGTGGCATGCAGTAATTTTTTTTGTTGAAAAATGGACATTTTTTCATATGCTCAGAAAGTACATGCTGCCTTTAAAGATTTACTCTTTACTGTTAAGATTTTTAAATCTGCAAGGAACAGCAAGTGTGTTGGAATCTATTCCTAATTACATTTTATCTGAAGAGCAATCTCATGTTTAGATTTTCCTATTGCCATCATTGGCCAAGCATAGGAATTAGTCATTGCTGTTTTCTGATGAACACATTATTTATTACAAACTATTGGCATTTAGAATTAATTTTTGATGAAACATTATAAGGCTACATAGTGATTCATAAGCATACACACAAGGAGATAAGGATTTCCTATATATTTAAACCTATTTCTCTCCCTATAACTTTAAGAAATGATGGTAGGTAGCAGCCATCCATCCATAGGTGACCTGATGAGATACAAGTTAAAATACATGGAATATTTAAATCTTCTCCTAAACCCACAACTCTCCATTGCGATTTTTTTAAAAAAAATACTGCATTATTATTTTAAAGGATTAATTTTATTTGGCAGTCCTTCCAAGATTCTGCTTTGAAAAATCACTTTGGGAATTAAGAAATACATTAGCATTCCAAACCTGCCCAGCTTAATACCTTTGAATCTGAGTGCTCCAAGCTTGCTTTGCTTCCTTTTCTTACCACCCTAGTTAACTTAGAGAAGGAGTGAGACCCTAGCTAATTAATAATTAGTAAACTAGTGAACAGACTCAGAATACTTGGAAATCAGCTGCATTTTCATTCATGTGGATTCCATCTGCTTGGGAATCTTATTGAAACTGAATACATCTTCTCATTGTGCCATTAATTTGATTTTTTAAACTCCCTTCACTCATTGGAATAGGTACAGTCTACATGGTAACAACAAAATAAAATAAATGTTAGTCTTATGTTCCACAGAGTCAATGTT
This sequence comes from Neodon shergylaensis, assembly GCA_025134845.1. Lineage (NCBI taxonomy): Eukaryota > Metazoa > Chordata > Mammalia > Rodentia > Cricetidae > Neodon > Neodon shergylaensis. The sequence goes on along the minus strand of JABTXL010005620.1, from coordinate 18,799,885 downwards.
TGCCTGAGCCTTTCAAATATTCAGAAGATGTGTCAGTCCTCTCATAGGTTGTCAGACTTTCCTGTTAGGAGAATGGTTTACATGGGCCATTTAAGAATATTGATTCTATTTTCCAAAGTGTGGAAGTTTTAGGGACACTGCAGAATGTCAAGGAGGAGCAAATTAAGTTTCTGTCATGACACCATTCTAACCTACACAGTTACCATGATTTCTTGGTGCTTCTAATAAAAGACTTATATCAATTTTACCTTTGTACTTTTCCACAAATACATATAAATTATATAGTGCAGTTTTTGAAGTATCAGTATTATATTATCTAGTCAATGGGTAGTCTATAATTTGTCTAATAACTTCTGTTACTGGACATTCAGGGTGTTTAAATTACTTAGCATTTTAAATATTATTGTCATGAGTAGTTATATGCAAAGATATTTTGCTGGTTTTTCTTAAAAGAGATTCAGAGTGGTACTGTTCCTGTTGGGTTTTTGAAGTGTTGAAATGACTAACTTTCTTCCCCTTACAGAGCTATGTAGTCTCAGAAGATCCGAACTCTGATCTCCCATGATGATTCTGGACTAGCTTCATTCAATTGCATAGCTTCAAACACTGTTTCAGTCATCTTTTTATTTATCTGGCTCCAGAAGAAACATCTTCATCTTTGGAAATAGAACAGTAGAATAGTCTTGGTGAAATATACAAAATCCATGTCTGTACATTTTAAAAGCTACCACTGTTTCTCAAGTTGAATGCCTGTTATTTCATCAAGAGAATGGTAAGTCTGCAGATACAATGGCCACTTAGGTATAATGAATGTGACTAAGCAGTAGACCAAAAATTTCAGGATATTTAGGTAGTCAGGTTGAAAATCATAACTAAAAAACCAGCAATGTTCTTCATAGTTCCGGTTAACATTTCTGTTTCCAGAACATTGTGTTATAGGTAAATTTATTTATTATGATGTGAGCTTGTTTGGTTATGTATAAGGTGATTTGAGATAAAACCTCAGATACTGAGTCCCTACGACTGCTAAAGTCAACACACATTTCTTTGTACCTTAGTCTAAATAGAGGGTTGTTCATTATTTTTATGCCTATTCCACTGGCTGTTATTGGCAGTCTATTTCTAGAACAGCAGATGTAGTCAACACATCATTATAAGACTTTCTTGCTGCTTATGGTTAAAAGTCAGAATTCTCCTAAAGGGCCAACATTCTATTAACTAAATATTACTTACAAATTAGTATGTGCTTATCTCTGTCTGTCTATCTATCTATCTATCTATCTATCTATCTATCTATCTATCTATCCATCATCTTTATTATTTGACACAAGGTCTTACTATGAGTCCAGAGTGATGTCATTATCATACACTCAGGACCCTCCTTTTTCAGTCTTCCATGTGCTGTGATTGTAGGTCTGGGCTATTGTATCTTGCTCTAGTTTAAATTTTCCATAGTATTTAACCAAGTATTTTAATTGTGTGGAATTATTTTCTGCTGTCCCTTTCAGCACTGTGGGGTGCCTTGTAGATCATCAACCATCCTGGTAGCTACCTCAGCCGTGAGTGTTAGACAGGCTCTTGCGGTTTCATGAGACATCTGATGGAAGCTCCTTGTTTCTCTTTCAGCCTTTTTTTGTGCTATGACTTCTGTGATGACACTACATAAGACACCTGGAGGAAACTTTCTGGTAATAAAACTTGTGCAAATTACAAACTGGGATCTGGGCTAATTAAGAATAGCACTCTAGAGATAAATGCTTCTCTCAATACAGGTGTTTTTGACATGCATTTTATAAGATGCAGAGGCCATTCAGAGCCAAACTGTCCTTGTATTTGATTTCCTTCTTGTCTAGGTAGTCCTCTGTTCTGTTCCCTGTTCCCTTGGGTGACATGTCAATAGTCTAATAGTGGCATGTTTAACTCTCTGATTTAGGTAAAGCTAAGGGCAATACTGCAGCATCTGCTTTATCAGTGTGAAGACTTTAAATAGAAGTGTTTGGGAAGGAGCATGGAAGGATGACATACCAAACTATGGCCACTGCCACTTGAAGAACCTCCTTCTCTAAACCCTCCTGACACCTAGATAACTACAGCATATTGTTATTACTTTGGTCTGATTTCTTGATTTTTGTCTCTGTCAGACAGGTGTACCCGACTTGATGGCATTAATATTTGTCACAAGGATAAGGTCTTGCATGCTTGTTATTTCCTATCTTCTGAAAGAGTATCCCCATTTGGGCCATGTACATTTATTACTATTATACTGCCCTACAGGTCTTGAGTTTATTAAAACTTCATATTTTGTTTTTATTCTTTGAGGAAACTGGAAATTTATTAGAGTGACCAAACTTGTCCTTCCCCCATAAAGAGATACATTTATGTCTTATATTAATATTGTCTTCATCTTTATGAAAATTGAAATGTCTTGCCTAATTATTAATGCTACTGGCATATTTTAATGTGATAAAGTTGGGTAGATGGGCATGGCACACACAAAACAATGAAAAAGTAAAAGTGAAACATGCCCCCCGACAATGCTGAAGCATGCATGGGCAACCCAGTTATATTTGGTTTCATGGTCTGAGTTGATGAGGATGGTGACCAGGTCACTTCTTCAAGGAACAGGTTCCGCTGAGATATGAACTCAGATCCCTGGATTCAGAATCCAGAGCGTTAACCATTACACCATGGGACCTGGTATGGCACACGGTTACCAAATAATGTTTGTTTGATGCTATATTTTGGTTTGATAACGTTTTAAAAAGAATAGTATCTATAGTATGCGTACCAAAAGGGGATCAGAGTGCTGTCCTCTCAATCAAATGATCTTTTCCTTCCTTCAGGCTTCCTTCTGGCTGCCATCCTGTTCTGTCCTGTTATCTGCTGCCCCTACCCTTAGGTTAGGAGAAAAATCTGCCTGGGTGGTGGAAATATTAGCAACTTTGTATGCAGAGCCTGAGGATTCAGTTTTCAGCCAACTTTGCTCTTGGGGTCACTCTTGGTTCTTGTAGCCAGGTCTTAGGGTGAGTTTTAGTTGCTGTGGGTGAAACTTCATCACAACGACTTCACCCACCAGTGCCAGCTGTTGGTGTGATTTGATCATCACTTATTGCCGGAAGGACTGTCACCTGGTCATAAACACCCTTCCCCTGCAGGGCTGTCCATCTGTTTCCACTTCTGGACATCTTCAGTAGGTAAAATGTGTCTAGTTGAACTTCCTTTTCTGTTTGCCTTTAGTTTGTTACTGTCTCTTCTCAGCATTATCTCATATCTTATCTGCCATGGTGGAGCAGGCAAATCTTGGTTTAGGTCTTCTTCAGATTAGCCACTTGTATGGGCCAAATTTCCCTTGTTCTGAGCAATAGGGAAGGGTGCACCAGTGAAATATGTGAAAAGCTGAAAGCAATGAGTGTATCATGTTTCAATAGTACTAAATGTGATTTTTCAATCTTGTGCTATTTCAAGTAATATTTTTAGGACTCAGCAGTAATTGTTTCATTTATATTTTGTATGGCTAATAAATCTTTGATTTCAGATAAGTACATTGAAAAGTTGTTTCTTTTGCTTGGGAAACAAATGATGGTTAACAAAATACAGTGCTTATAAATGTAAGAAAATGTTCATATTACATATGGGAAGTTTTCATCCAAACTATTTTTAACTTTGGCTTGAATGTTAAGAAATCTGCTTGAATTGACATTCCCACAGCACCCCTACCCCACATTCAGAGCGATTACTGCTCATGGCTACAATACTCAGCTCTGATTGCTTTCTCTCGTAAAAGAATGTCCTTCCACCTTGCTCAGTATCAAGCTGTCAGTTACTGGGGTTGGTTAAAGCAGTTTGCCCCTCCCCCTCCATCAACCCCGGAATTAGAAGCTCCTGTTTTAATCTGTGGACCACAATGGGAATAGAGAATAAGGCAGACAGGCATGGCAAACCCCACTGAGATACTGCTTCCGATAAGACAGTCAGTCTCAATTACTGTTTTTAAATTTGGAAACAAAATTATACTAGTGGTGTAAAGGGACATGTTTTAATATGTCCTTAATTATTTCTAATAAGAAACTTCTTAGCTTGCTTTCCTTTTCTCTCATTGATTGGCGTCCACCGTTGTCAGAAAGTGGAGTGGGTGGTATGTTTATGGGAGTGGAGTTTTCTCTGTTTTCATTTGCCATCTGACAGGAGGCGGTGATTTTTCTCTTGGATTCCCATGTGTGGTTTCCTCTTTGGTAATGTTCTTATCGAGGAGCAAAGTTCATGTGGTGGCAGAGAATCGTGGTGGGCTTCCTCACTACCTATCGACCCTTCATGTATGGTTGACAGTCAAGCATACTTGGTGACTTCTCTGATCTATTGCTGTTTTTAATATTCCCATGGAAGTGAGACAAAATAGGCTATAGCAGGAAACTCTGCCTTTTATTTAGAATCACCTAAAACTCCAGTTTCCCCTTGCTTTCTGTTGTCTAAACACTTAGCTGTATTCTATCATTTAAGCATGAACTGCTAAGCATGAAGTAATTTGGGTTTAGCACGGACGTTGTATCCTTCCATAATTATGGGTGTTTGATTGATGATCGTGACATTTTTATGTTTTGAGTATTGTGAGGAAGAAAATCTAGTTTTCAGATTTGCCCTTTAAAAAATTAGAAAATTAAAAATTAATCTGATTGAATATTGCATGTCTGCAAAAAGAGAATTCCAAATATCATTTCAGGCAGTAAGAGGACTTGTTTATTTTCAAAAATTAAATAGCAATTTTAATATTTTGTTAACATTTTAAAATATTTTGGATTAAAAGTCAAAAAACTTGTCCACTCCATCCAATTTAGTTGAAAAAAAAACAAACAAGCAAACCTTTAATGAACAGATATTGTTAATTTTAAAATGTTCCTTAAGGTGTCCTGTGTTTCATAAGACTTTTATTATATACTAGGTATTGTATTTTAAGATTCCAATTATACCATTCTGCATAACTTACACATCAAATGTTATATTAGTTATAAACAGTCTATGTGATAAATGTAAAACAAGCTATTCCTTAATTTTGTTTTAATTGTGGATCCTTTTGAAAACCTATGTGATTCTCGTTTCCAATCTATTACTTTGTCTCGCATCTGTCATGCTGAAGACAGTGGTTCCAAACATGAACGGCAAACCATGGAAAGTCAGAGAAGACAAACTTTGGAATTTTAAGTAAAAAAGGTGGATTTATTTTCAAGGACTCCTATGGGGGACATAATCTTGAGCAGTTTACTTACTCCTACTTAGTAAAAATGTTTCCTACAGCATCACTGTTGCTGCAATTAGAAGACAGCATAAGTAGGTCTTTCAAAGCAAGTCACAAGTATTATGTCATTTAATTTTTACCATGCCCACGTGAGATATTGTTATCTACCTATTACATAAGGAGCAATCAAGTCTTGAAGTGTTTCTGTTGTTGAGAATTTCATATGTGTATATAATATGTTTTGATCATACCTACTACTTATATCTTCTTTTCAAATTCTTCCCCAATCACTTACCATCATTCCCTAACTCAGTTTTATTATTGTTGTTGTTGTTGAGACTGTTTTTTTTTCTTTTATGTAACTTTAGCTGTTCTGAAACTCACTCTGTTGACCAGGCTGGCCTCGAACTCAGATACACCAGCCTCTGCCTCCCTAACGCTAAGATTAAAGGTGTGCTGTTGTTTTTTAAACCTAGAGAATTCACACAGTATGATTCCAGTATGTACATGAGTGGAGAGCCATTTATTGGAACATTGGGAGCTCCTCGGTGGCCTCATTTTTGAAAACACTGGCTCTCTCTCTCTCAGCAGCCACCAACTTTCTATAGCTCCTCAGCTAGAATGGAACTTTATGAGTCACTCCCGCATCTCTGTTGGGGGTTTGTGGGACTTACCCTTCTGTAGCTTGTGTGCATATTTTCACAGTCACCTGACTTCATGTGTATAACTGTCCTGCTGTGTTCAGACACTATTTCATGATAGTTATTCACAACTGGTGGATGCTAAAATCTTTTAACCACCTCTCTTGTGATGATTCCCAAGACACTGGAGGAAGAAGTGTGATATAAATATCCATTTAGCCAGGCAGTGGTGGTGCATGCCTTTAATCCCAGAACTCAGAAGGCAGAGGCAGGCCATCTCGAGTTCCAGGACAAGGACCAAAGCTACACAGAGAAACCATGTCTCAAAAAAAAACAAAACAAACAAACAAATAAATAAATGCCCTGTTTAGGACTGAGTACTCTGCAATCTCTTTTTCTCTGAACACTGACCAGTTGTAGGTCACTGTGTTTATTGACATCTATTGCAAAAAGGATCATTTGTGATGAAGTTTGAGGGATGCATTAATATATTGATATAAAGATAATACTTAAGCATCTAAATACTATGTTCATTTTGCAGAACAATAGTTTAGTTTTCCCATAGGTACTAAGATCTACCTAGGCATGGATTCTTGGCCTAATACTTGTATCAGACATGAGTCCCATCTTGTGGATCAGGTCTTAAAGCTAATCAGAAAATAGTATTTGCTTCTATAATACATGTGCCACTGTTATACCAATGAGGAAAATTTTCCTGTCTGGTAATTATTATAACTTGCCGGGTTCATGGCTGAGAAATACTGCTGATGACTTTACACATTCCTCCCCAGTATGTGTAGCAATTTCTAGTACTGTGAAAGCTAGCCAATAGGAATATAACTTCAAAGTTGATAATAGCTATAAGAAAATCAAGACTATGGAAGTCAGACAGTTATGAAATGTTGAAACAGGGGTTGAATGCAGTCATTAGACTGCACAAAGAACATGCACAAGCATACTGTCTTGCCACTCCAGTTTCCCTCTCTGTAGGATGGAGATTACTGTTTCCTATACTGAGTCCCTCATTCAGTTATTGCCTGTGCTAATACAGGGAGTAGGGAGGATGTGGTCTCTGTCCAGGAGGACATGTATCCTCTTTACTGTGGCTAAACTAGGTGGGCAAGTGTAGCATGAGGAATAAAAACCCAGAGACAGATATTGAGGTTCAACCTGAAGATCAGAGAAGCAAAGCAGTCAGCCACTGTCTCTTACCTCTACCAAAGCTGGGCAACTGCAGACTGAGCCCAGAGCCTTTGTCTCCCCCCGTCTTATGTTCCCCTTTAGTGCTGGGATTAAAGGCTTGTGACTCCCTAGTACTGAGATTAAAGGTGTGTGACACCACTGCCTGACCTCTTGTGGCTCAGTGTACATTCTGATCTTCAGGCAAACTTTATTTATTAGAACATAAATGAAATATCACCATAGGTAAGATGTCATGAGGCAGGTGTCGTGACTGTAGTAATCACAACATGCTATGCCAAAACAAACAGTTCCCAGTTATTGTAGTTGATTTTGATCTTATTTTGTATAGACAGTTATATTAAAGACTTTATTTCTATTGTGGATGCAGAAAACTTGCACGATCATATGAGGTTTACTTTATGTCCTAAAGGATCTATAGGTGCCCCATTCTTACATTCATATTTTTATTCTGTATTTATGCTCTATATTTTCAAATCAAATATGATGCTTCATGAACTATGGTCCATGATGAAAGAAATCTTTAGGGAAGGCAGTTTTGAAATTTAGTATTTAAAGAAAGATACTTTATGCCTGAAACAATTTGGTAGGCAGATACATTTGGCTCATTGGTGCTTTATTCTAAATGGAATATCAAAGAAGCTGAGGAAAAAGTCCGTAAGTCTATGGGAATATGGAACAAAATTTAATGGTACATTGGAGAGTTCTAAAACCACTTTATTTTCATCATTCTCCTAAGATAACAGGAAGCTAATATGCGCAGAAGATATGTAGTCCAAAAACATGTTAACCCTAATTTAGGATAATTTTTTTCTTAAATAGTGAAGTGTTTTTGCCATTAACCATCTAACAAGGGCATATTTTAGTAGAATAGCTGGTTGGAGAATATGGTATGCATGAAAACAAACACTGAAGGAACAATAGGAGATGGAAAATAGACCAAACAAACAAGATTTTTAAAGATTGTTTAGTGTGAGGGCATCTTTTGATACTAGTCATAAATGCTTTTCCTTTTTATATTTCCAGTTTGCTTATTTTTCATATTTTAGATATATTGAAAAGCAGTTTCCATACTCAGCCTTTCACTCTCTTTTCAGGCTGTCGTTTTTTTAACATTGTAATAGTGACAGAGAACTTGAAAAAGTTTTAGTTTAATAGTTTATGCTTCAAAAAAAAAATCAAAAGTAAACTCAAACCCAAAGATCTCAGTAAGATCAGAGACCATTCTTTACAAGGTGGGGCCTATACTTAGTATGTGTTGTTCACATTTAATGCATCTCAAGACATGGAAAGAATGTATCATGTTCATCTTCCCACTTAATATAATGGGGTTGCTTTCCCCCTTATACTAGGTTCAAGTACTTGGTAAGGTTGGGTGTTGGGTACTTAAACAGAATCACAAAACTCTATAATGTATCAGCGGTATCCAGACTACAATAAGTAAAGAGACCACCTCCTATTTATGAAAACCTCATAAAGCCTATTCCAAATACGCTGACTTTGGCCAATGGGTGGGATGTATCCTTTTGGGAGAGCTTTTAGATACATTTTAACTGGCAGAGACATGTAAAAGGCATGATTCTTATGACCTTGACACTTGTCAAGTTTCATGTGAGTTTATTTTGCATCTGGGAATAAGATGTACTCTTTCAGGAGTTTGGAAATTAGACAGGGCTGAGCGAATCAGAGAAGTCTACACACTAGAGAAACCATAAGAAAGCCAAAGCTACTAATGCTTGAAATCTTCCATTTTTAGATTTGGAGACTTTAAGTAGAACCAAGTAAGATCACTAATCCTGTAAAGCTTTACACTTCACACCTTTTCCCATTAAACTATAATCCATGTGTAATTTCCAGTATGAGAATTTTCAAAGACTCCAGTATGTTCCAGGCATTAGCTAAGGGAGCCTGCATTTGTTTGAAATAGGTGGCAAGAGACTTGTAGAGAAAGAGATGAAACTCACTTTATATTGAATAACTATCATGCTCCAGGTATTTTGTTGCTGTATAGACCAGTATCAATACAAATTGCAGCAATAACACTGATGGTGTACATTATACCTCCAATATCACATTCCTAAGTACTTCACATGTATTGACTCATTGGCTGCTTACAAAAACCTTCTAAGGTTGTCACTATGGTGTCCTTCTTTAAAATATCTCCATGTGAAAAACACCTTGGCCCACACAGGCTGTCTGATTTGCTTTAGTATCAAAGAGTTGGACAAGGAGAGATTCTGCTTTCAGATACTGGCATTCCAGAGCTAGCCTCTGCTTTACCTGCTTTCATTTAATATGTATATGGTTTGGGGAAATTTCTTTTACTACTCTGACCTACCACTCAAAAGGAGATTTCTTGTGTGTAGTACAGGGACTTTTGTTACACACACACACACACTTTCTTTAATGTAGGTGGAGTGTCCCAGCACTCCCAAAAAACAACAAAGATGCTCAATATTAATTATAAATGCTCAGCCAATAGCTCAGGCTTGTTACTAGCTAACTCTTACAACTTAAATTAACCTGCTTATATTAATCTACATTCTGCCACGTCTCAGTCACTGGCAATTCCTCTGACTCTGCCCTTCTTCCCAGTATTATAAGTTTGATTCACCCACCTAATCTTATCCTGTCCAACTATCAACCAATAAGATTCTTTATTAAACCAGTAACAGTGACATATATCCACACAGTGTAAAGGCATATTAAAGACTTTAAGATATATATTCACAGATATATTAGCTCAGCAGTGGTGGTGCATGCCTTGAATCCCAACACTCTGGAGACAGAGGTAGGCAGATTTATGTGAGTTCAAGGACAGTCTGGTGACATTATAAACTACAAAGTGAGTTTCAGGACAGCAAGGACAGTCACAGGATAGAAATCCTATCTCTAAAAAGCCAAATAAATAAATAAATAAAAGATATATGTATACAAATACACTTATATGTATTGTGTATAATTATTTTAGGTAAGTAGAAAATAGCATAATTTCTTGGGGCATTTTCAAATTATTTTGATGAAATTTATTTCTCTCTCTCCCACTCCTTCTGTATTGATCTCCACCTCTCCTCTAATGTAAGAACCCTTACGTTTTTCCAATTCCTACTTCACATCATCTTAATCCTGTTTTCCCCCTTCAAAACGTCCACCTACTTGTGGTCCCTTCATATTTCCTTGGTTTCTGTGGTTACCTTATCCTGTATACTCACAATGAAAGATTTGGAGTGAGAAAGCACTTAAGAAAGAACATGTGCTTGCCTTTCTGAGTCTGGGTGACCTCACTCACTATCATCTGTTTTAGTCCTATACATTTACCTGTAAAGTCATGATTTCATTATCTTTTATAGCTGAATAGTATTCCACCACATATATGTACAACTTTTTGACCTCTGTTCCTTGGCAAAGGAGCCCTATTCAGAAAGTCCTGTCCTACCTCTATATCTTCCAAGATTCTAATTGTTCTTTAGCAGGTTTAGTTTTCCAGGTTTCAAACTGAGGTCCTTGTTTCACTTGGATCTAAATTTTGTACATGGTGATAGGTATGGATTTAACTTGATTTATCTATGTGAGAACATCCAATTATCCAAGCGTCATTTGTTGAAGATGCTGTCTTTTCTTCAGCATACCTTTTCCTGCATTTTTGTCAAACATCAGATGTCTGTAATTATGACTACTCATTCTTGGGTATTTTATTTTATACCTTTGGTCTATATGTCTTTTTTTGTGACACAATATTTTTACTTTGGAGCTGTTTTCTCTTTCACAGTGTTGGGAAGTGTAGCCTACCTACAAACAAGGGGTCTTTGAGATTGATATGCTTTGGTGTTAAAGGGAATGACTAGGTGGGGATGAAGACTAATTACAGATCTCAATTCTTGGTGAATTCAAGCAGCACATGACAACTTTTGTGAGGATAGTAACTTAAATCAATTATATTCTTTCCACACCCATTGTCTGCACTATATCTCCTTTCTACACAGTTGGCTGTCTTGTTTGTATTCTCCCTGCTACATGCGTTTTCAATTGTTATCACTTGAGGAAAAAACATAAAAGGTCATTCAGCAATTAAAAAGCATTTCATATGACATGCAGTTAAAATAACACTAAAAGAAGACATTTTTATTTAAACCTTGGGGGTACACATCATATTTATTTTTAATGTCTTTGATTTGGTCATTGGTCTGTGTCACTCTGGATTGTTCTGATTTTTTTACTGAGCTTCAGTCAGCTAGGTTCCCTGTGCCTTTCAGTGTTATATAGACTTAAGTTTATCAAGTTCCCAATGCAGATTTCTTTACTCTTGGCAACAAATATCTGCCACTTGAATTTTGTAAGGCAGAGCTCATCTTCTTCATTCAACTTGAGAATTCCTGGAATATTTAAGTGTTTTTTTTTCTTTTAGACGTTGGTGTCTTCATTTCTTAGTTTCCTCTAATGTACTGATTCATTCCATGTATGTCATTTATTTTCTGAAAATTTTCTTTGTATCTGCATGGCCCCTTTTTGCACTTTCCCCTAAATAATATTGAGAAATAATTTTTATATTTACCATTTTATTGATATTTTGGGAGCATCAGAAGTTGATTTTGTTGTCTTTTAACACTACTAATGAACCATGCTTCAGTGTTACATAGGCTCAACAGCCATTGATATTTACTGACAACAGTGTTTTTGTCGAGGGCTACTACTCTCCCTTCTTAACAGAATATTTCAGGGTTTTTTATGTTTTCATTTTGTGTCATAGGTACCCAAGCATTCAAATTTTCTTTTCTTTAATATATTACTTGAAAATTATAGGAAAGGCAAGATTTGGCAGTTTCTAGACACTTACCTCTCCTACATCTCCAAGGAATGGATTTGATGTATTTTAAGTGCTCATGGCGCCTCAGAGCCCAGGCTTCTCTGCTCCCAAAAGACCAGTTATTGAAGTTTCAACAGAGCGCAAAATTCAGTGTCTGAGGAACCCTAACTCTCATTTGCTAGTTTATCAGAAATGATTCAGATGTTCTCTTCTGAATTCATCCTTTTAAATAATGGTGGGAACAAGCCTCTCAGTAGCTCTATAGAAAAACTAAGAATTATTAGTGAAAGGGATTCTGTGCACTTGTCCTGATCTAAAAAATATAATGAGAATGAAGGTCCTTTTTCCATCAGGGAAGATTGTCTTCATTGTCCTTGGCTATAGTGTAAGCCCTCTGTATCTTAATCTTTTAAACTGGGAGCAGAAGTTCTCACAACTAACTTTTGTAATTAACAGGAAGAAATGTTAGCAACAGCTTGTACATATCTCTAAAGGTAGTATCCCTTTATTCTTTAAAGGTGGTAAGATGTTAGTTAAGTTTCTTTTTTCTCCTCTCTCTCTCTCTCTCTCTCTCTCTCTCTCTCTCTCTCTCTCTCTCTCTCCCTCCTCCTCCCTTCCCTCTCCCTTCCCCCTCCCTCCCTCTCTCTCTTTTGCTCCCCTCTCCCTCCCCCCTCCTTCCCCCCTCCCTCTCTGTAACAGGATCTCATTCTGTAGCCTGGACTGATTCATAAACCAGGTCAGTCCCAATGTCATAGATGTCCTCCTAATTCCAACTCCAGCATGCTGAGATCGCATGCATGAGCCACACCACCCATTTGAAAAAGCGTTTGTTACAAAGCATATGTGTCCCAAAGTTCTGTATCTTCTAACAATGCTTGTAAAAGTACTCAATCAATTATACAGAGTTTGAAAAATTCTTGAAATCTGCACATCCTTACATCCAAGTCCAGCTTGTTCTCATCTGCACAATAAATCAGACCCTACTGATTTCTTCCTGTTTTGTAGTTCTTTTTCTGGAAGAGTCTTTTCAGTTCAAAATCCCCAATCAAGATGTTTTGTGAGACAAAGCTAAATTCCGAACCACTTGATTCGTCGTGTTTTTCTTCTCTAAGTGAGTGAACAACTTCATCTTATATGATATAATACATACCTCTGCAGACTTCATTGGAAAGGGCCATCTTTTGGCATCATTTTCTCTTTACATTAATTGTAATCTCCACTATTGTTCTCTCCCTTATTCTTCTTTTGGTTAATTTTTTAGTAAACGTTTCCCTGGTTAACTATTTTCGAATGGATGTTTAGAAACTCTCAGGGTATTCTTAACGCCATCTGCTGTATCACTTGCCTCCTTCTCTGAGCATAGAATGTAGCTTCAATCTTTAAGATCCCAAAATGAACTGAAGAAGATAGCTAAGCCTCTCTACTGGACACTCAATGTTTTGGAAAAATGTACTTCATTTTATAAGTTTTATCTTATTTAATTAACCATTTTTAACATTTTATGTGTTTGAGTGTTTTACCTGAATGTCTGTTTGTGCACCCTTAATGTGTAGGTGCCCAGGGAAAGCAAGGGGTCATTGACTTCTTAAACTTGAAGTTACATATGATTGTAAGTCTCTATGTGGGTGTTGGGAACAAACATAGGTCCTCTTCTCTCAAGGATCAGCAAGTGCTCTTAATTTCTGAGCCTTCTCTGTAGTTCTCATTTTCTGAATTTTCTGAATTTTACAGATTTTTATACCACTGGTTGGAAAGTGTAAAGAATAACAAGTTTTGAATAATGAAATATCATTATAGCATGTTCTATAGAAGTGCATGAAGCTTCTGAAAAATATTTAATTATATTAAAATTTCAGAGTATGCAGAATGATCTCAGTTTAAAGGCTCCTTTAAACATCTATCTTAGAATTTTGTTAATAGGAATGGTTTCTTCCATCCTCCTGGTTTTAGAGTTCCTGGAAAATAATAAGCTTGTTGTAGCTGTCAGAGTCACAACACAAAGATCTTTTAAGAAAACCATAGTCAAGGATATCCAATGTTCTACTGAACTGTTGTTGGCATTAGTTTGGCATACTCACCCCTTCCCTGGAGTGTTCACATTTGTTTATATTTTTCATCAGTAATATCCAGCCAGAAAAAATAATAAACAGAGATGTAAATAGAAAACAATGAAGTGAGACCACTGAACATGTACACCGTCTTGGTTCTAAATACAGTCTGCTCCAATGAGATGCTAACAATTTCCCTGACCATCCCAAATGAAGTTAAAAAATGGAGGTAGTTTACAGCAATGAAATTGTGATTATATACCTTCGTATAATTCAGACTTATTGTCACTGTGACAGATACATGAAAGAAAAACTCACAGGAAGAATTGTAGCTTCTGGTTTCGAAAGATCAAGTCAGCCATGGCTAGAACGACATGGTAAAGCCAATTATCTCAGCTCATGGAGGTCAGAAGAGAGAGAGAGAGAGACTGTATTAGTGTACTTTTTCAGCTTCTCCTTTTATTGCACTCTGGCTTCTAACCTATATTATGTGGTTCCACTCGAATCCAAGGTGGATCTCTCCACAAATTAATCTCTCTGTCTGCACCCTCACAGACATATCAGAACAATGCTCACCTAACATCTATCCTCAAACAAATCAATCTGACATCCAAGATTAATTACCCCCAAACCTAAATAGAGGTGTGGTGGTTAATCACAGTTCTTAACATAATGGGAGAAGGGCATTTGGGCATGTTCATGGCAAATCATCGTGATCAGGCTCACTGAGGTGTGAAGACCCATTAAAATGTGTATGGTACCTCCCCTGGACTTGGATACTAGGCTGAATTAAAAGGAGGATGCAAGTTGAGCACCATGTTCATCCATGTCTTCTTGACTACAGATGCTATGTCACCAACTATCTCAAAGATTTTGCCATCTTGGCTTCACCAAAATGATAGAGTGTACCTCAAACTGTGGGGTAAAATAAATTTTTACATCCTTAAGTTGCTTTTGCGAGGAATTTTGTTTTAGCAAAACAATATAATAAGCAATACAAGAGGGAAGTATTATGTAGTAAGAGGAAAGAATAGCCCTTCCTATCAACTAGGAATAAAGCACCTTAAAAACCCTCACCCCATATGTGTGTCTCCAAAGTTTCTCACTGAAGATTAGAAAGCATCCAGCTATTCTCAAGCACCAGTGAATGGATTTCAATCCCCATATCCCATCATTCACACCATTATACAAATACTACTACTACTAATAAAGGTGAGAATCAGCAATGGAAGATGTTTAATAGAAAATCGTAAGTGCTAACTGAAGGCCTGGATTTAAAAGTAAATCAAAAGTTTAAAGGGTTAACAGGAATCTCTTCAAAAGAATCTCTTTTTCAAATAAAAAAAAAGCAGTTTTAAAATTCTCTGTGTGTTCAAATGTCAATTATTGCCAATTTCACAGGCTCCTCAAACAAGAGATTTTCATTTAGCAGAGCCAACTTTACTCGATCTGCCAAAAGCTCATAGAATGGCCCCTTTCCATCTGGTGAATGTTCCACAATGAAATTAGAACTGTTGGAGAAATAATGGAACTCTACAGGCGTGTATGTACTGTAGTTAAAATATGAAAATTTGCTATAGATATTGTTATAAATCACTTATTTAATGGCCAATGTTAAGTTCTTTAGACCAGGAAATCTTTGAGTTACTTTTTTGTTTGTCATTTGTCATTAGTGTACTTGGATTATACAAAATGATGAGTTTGAATGTGGCATTTTCTCATATGAAATGCTTCTTATATATGAAATGTTTCACATATGCATATAATGTAATTTAACTATACCCGCTCCCCATACTTTCCTTTCTCTTCATATCCACTTTACCCTCACCCTGGCCCATTCTGGATTTTCTTTATTACAAATGTGGCAAACTTTACAGCTTACATTTAGAAATAAACCCATTCTCTAGAGACAGGAGCTCCTACATTGCCAAAAAAGCAACATTAAATGCTATTGGGTGAGTATCATAACCTCCCTTGCAACATCTAATGAAAAGTCTACACCCATCCCTGAAAAACAGTAATGGTGTGTAATGATTTATAAAAGCTTCAGGAATTAAAAATCTTTGGCACATTGGAATTTGGAAGAGGGGCTTTACAAACTTTTAAAAAATGTGTTAGACGTTTCTGAAAAAAAAAGGTCCGTTTAAGTCCAATACATAATTTTAATTTCCCATAGGCTCATTTACTCAACTCTGCATTGCTGACATTTTCATCTTTGAAGAATTAAATGAACTTCTCTTATAATTTTCTACTACTTTATGAATAGGCCACAAAGGAGATAACTCAGTGGAAAATGGTCTGCTTTTCCAGAGTACTAGGAAAAAATGAATTCTCTCTCTCTCTCTCTCTCTCTCTCTCTCTGTGTATGCATATATCTATGTATGTTCATATGTATCTATATGTATATCTAGGTATATTCAGAGATGAGCTGACATATACATAATATATATGATAGTGATCAAAGAGAGGAAATGGTAGTTTCAGTTAATGAAATATTATTATTGATAATTTTTTAAAAAGCACAGTGTGTCTACATAGTCCTGATCTTTCTGAAACTCACCAGGTAGCCCAAGCTGACCTCAAAATCACAGTATCTGTAGCATGATTAATAATAAAAACCCAGAGACAGATACTGGGATTCAACTTGAAGGTCAGAAACGCAAATCAGCCAGGCACTGGCTCTTAGCTCTACCTCAGTCTGAAATGGCGATCCTGCCTCCAGGAATCCTCAGAATGAGTGAGACTGTGTCTGAGAGCTGTCTCCTCCCATCTTTACTCCTCTCTAGGACTGGAATTAAAAGTGTGCACTACTACCACTTGGTTTCTATGGCAAACTAGATTCTTTGGCTAATGGGATTAAAGGTGTGTGTCACCACTGCCTGATCTGTAAGGTTGATCAGTGAGGCTGTTTTACTCTCTGATCTTCAGGCAAGCTTTATTTGTTAAAATACAAGTTAAATATCACTGAAGAAATCGCCCTGCATTTGACACCCAAGTGTTGAGATTAAAGGCATGTCCATCATAACAGTTCAAATGTTATTTTTTTTAAATATGACACAGATGCACTTGATTTTCTTTTCTTTATCTCGTTTTAGGGGTTGAAGACAATACCCAAATTCTTATCGTGTGATTCATGAGAAATTTAACGTTATCAAGATTATTTTTTAAATATTTATTTATTTATTATGTATACATTATTCTGTCTGTGTGCATGTCTGCAGCCAGAAGAGGGCGCCAGACCTCCTTACAGATGGTTGTGAGCCACCATGTGGTTGCCGGGAATTGAACTCCGGACCTTTGGAAGAGCAGGCAATGCTCTTAACCACTGAGCCATCTCTCCAGCCCGATTATTTTAAGCAGAGTAAAATTCTGTCCAGTCATGGGAAGAACACTCCACGATTCAGAGAATGAGACCCCAGAGATATGAGAGATAGAAACAACAGGATAATCTTAGGTGAGACCTTTTTTGTGTTGATATTCAGGTAAACCACAACATGTGCTCTGTGGGCCAGTGCTCTGGAGAGTATGCATTACAGGGAAAGGGGTCTTGTAACCCATCATGCAGGGGCTTCCATTCACCTTGAAAACTGCACAACACACACTTTTCCATTTTGCCTTGTGATCCATTCCCTTGGACAGCTTTAATGGACAGAAAAGAATAGGGAGTCACTGAAGCTTCAGCTCAGAAAGGATTGAAATTTCATGTTGAGGTGTTTGTTCTTCTGTCTCTGTTCAGAGACCAAAGGCTCTAGCTCAAAAAGGCTTACAGATGTCTGTGTTTGCAAGTGGGTGTCTGGCAGATTTACAAAACTTGGGTACTTTAGGGCTTCCAAGTTAAGAGTTGACAAAGAAGCCTCTGCTTATGGACAGTGGAACCATAAATTTTTCCTGGAAATATGAATCTCCTTTAGATATGTCACAGTTAATACAACATGGAAGTAATATAGATGGAGACTTAAATTGATGAGGCACATGTGGAAATTGATAAAGGAAGTTTGATTCATCATAACATTGAAATTTATCTAAATTCAATATTGTTAAACATTCTTAAAGATCAGATGAATTATACATGAAGTATATGGATTATTTGTCCCTGGCAAACAATGGTGACATTTCTGTCTGTCACTTAGTATGACAAGGTTAGCATGTATTATTCAAAACTTTTAAGCAGTAAAATGATTTGTATGCATTACTCTCTCTCTGGACTGCCAGGAAAGGCAGGAGCAGCTCAGTTATTCTGTGACATTGAGTCAGCACGTACATAAAAAAATGACAGGACAGAATTACCTCAGATATCTATAAAGCTCTTACTTAGATTTTGTGATCATTTGTTATAAAAAAATTGAGACCATAAAGATAGCAGTATCTCCGAGACCCTAAAAAGAAACATAACGTCATATACCAGAGAAAGAATGCTTTTGTGATGTAATGAATATAGAATATTCATGACTGGGAACAGATCCCTGGAAACATTTGCTTTGGTTTCTAAAGAGATTTGGTAGCAAAATATTTATTTTTTTTCAGTAATTAAGTTTAAGATTCAGACTATGTTGTCCCTTTAGTAGTTAAATACTAGGCAGTTATAGGATAAGGAAGGCATTTGCTAACTGCCTGGATTTTGTGCTTCCTGTCAGTATAACACAGACATGAGCAGGAATGATTAGCAGGGCTGTGGTTTCTGGACCGCAGCTCCTGAACAGGGACAGCTAACTTCAGTGATGTGTTTACCTGTGTTGTGATAGCTGTCCAACTTGGCAGGCCATCAGAGTCCAAACAGAGAGAATGATGGAAAAGAAGCAGACTTCAGCTCAACCCACTGTTCCTTGTCCCTAGTCAGACAGTCACCAGAAGAGCACGCACCAAGCTACCACTTTGTTCTTCCTCTCATGAGTTCTAGAGCAGAAACGAATGTGAGAGAACTGTGCAAGGCTAAGGCACATAGATCCTAGAGGATCTTGGCTTAACACTCGCCACTGTAACTACTGCTTTGGAGACAAAATCTGACTGTGTCAACCATATTATCTTTGAACTTGTGATCTCCCTGCCTCAGATTCCTTGATTGGCACCCATTTATTTCACCACTGTCATTCAAAGATGGCTTCAGACACTGAAATAATATATTATGAACCAGTAATACTTATGCACACTGGTACATAATGGTGGCTGGAATAAAGTCTTTCTTGTATTTGCAACATGTATAATAGAGGAGTAAAGACCTAGTAACCAGCAAAGCAGAGGTTGTCGGGTGTGGATGTGGCTACTGGCACTGGGTGAGTGGGTAGAGGACAATGAGGAGGACTAGCAAAAACTCCTCATGTTTCTTCTCTACCCTTTTCCTGAGACAATAGCCACAAAAGAGGGTGTTTTTCTATCTCATCACTAAACACATTCAGTTACATTTGGTGCAGTTTCACATATGGTGCGGCATTTCAGACCCATACACTGGCGTACATTTGTCTTTCTTCTGTTAGCTGCAAACGAGTTTAAGGAAAGAGCACTCTGCAGAGTGTATTCATCTCTTGCATTTATTTTAACAGCTGGGGATTCTAACTGACTTTAATTGGTGCAAGGAAAAACATTAAAGTATGCATTTTCCTGGATGTGTTTAATACAGTATGCTTGATGGAAGAAAAGAAATACTTTGAACTCTCTGTTCTGGTATATACCTTATGTTATATTGAGCCTGAACCACAGGAATAATGCTATCATTCATTGTATCAATGATATGACAATAAATTTCTGGTGGTTCTAGTAATTCCTTCTATTAATTAAAAATTATGTAACATACTTAACCCTTTATTTCAGTTTCTTCTTCAATACTGCCATCCTCGGTATTTTTGGCATCAATCACAAATGGTTTAAGCAACTTCACAGTTGTTAGAGAGACATCTTTACTCATAAGGTAGAGACTCTTTTTGCACCAAGTCACAATGATTCTTTGCCTTAAAGAGACTTACAGGTAGCATCAAACTTTTGGGACATTATGTAATATTTCTGGGCTGTCATTTTAAGTCATGCTGTCTCCATAGAGGAAAATGTTTCTAGAAATATTCTGACCTTTCCATTTTATAGCGTGAAAGTGACAGGATCTAAGAAGAAGCATTTTCCAAGTAAATGTGGTGAGCTTGAATTTGAAATATTCATCATGTTTCTGTTGTGAATAGGCAAACCTCTGCTAGAAATCAGAGTTTTCCCATCTATTCAGGTTATTCATTTCATGCAAATCCCAATGCACAGGAAATGAACAAAAGACTTCTTTTCTATTGGTATGCACTGTTACTTTACTATTTCATTTCTATCCTCAAATTTGTTTTTCTCTTCTTCAGTATTAGTAGCTTGTTCAGTTTTTAAACAAATATTGTGGTATTCCCAGACTTGGGGACGCACCAAATGAATGATACTGTCCTTGCCTGGCAGCTGGCCTGGCCTACTCTTTTTATATTTTGTGCCTTTTTAGATGGACTTCTCAAGAATGCTTGGGAGTCCCTTAGAAAACAAAAACAAAACACACACATATAGTAAGGAGAGGGAATTCTGTGCTACATATGTGTTGCTGTGAGTATGGCTTCCTGGCTCATCCTGTTACCTGTACAAGGAGTGAAAGTAGTGTTTAGGCAGATAAAGACTCTGATTTGGGCTTTGCTCCTTGTCCAACCTGGACCATGGTCCCTCTGTACCAGAACTTTTGTATATATGAAAATGGAGAATGCCTGTGTTATGGCATGGTTAAATATAATGAGAATGTCGACAGTGATCAGACTCTTTAATAGATGATTATTATTAGGGCCTTTCCTAGAATCATGAATCTAATAAATAGAGAAATGAGCAAAAACCTTAATAGTGGAACTCAGGCTAAAACAAGTCCTGTGGAAGTGGAAGCAAAGCATTCTGGTAGTTTTGGGGGGTCGGATAAATTTTGATTATCTGATTCCTTTTCTTTCTCTAGTTTTTGTCTTGTATATCTGGGCTGTTATCATGAGAATTTTTAAATTATATAAATTCAGCTGCAAATACACAATGGCATGGAAGAATAGAACAGACAAAGCATAGGGCGTAAATGAGCTGCTGACAGAATTTAAAGAGCTGCACTGCGGACATAGACCCTAAAATTCAAAGAGTTCCTCTGCCAAAACTGCTATTTGACTCAGTTCCTCTTGGGAGCATCACATGCTGTTTGCTGCAGTGTCTCAGTGACTTTTAAAATGGTATGTTTGGGGATGACATGTGCAAGGCGTCCTTTAAGTTGTGTATACAGCTGAATTTAAGTGTGTATAGCCAGTGGTACCCAGGACAAGATGTGAAGGTACCTCTATTGCTCTCCATCTCATTGCCTGGAGACAGGGTCCTTCACTGAATTGGAGGCATACCGTTTTGCCCAGAAGGTCGAGCCAGAAAGGTTTAAATAACCATCTTGCTCTGCTTCTATATGCTAGTGTTACAGGCTTGTGCAGCCATGCCTGTATTTTTAAGTGGATGCTTTGGACGTTGGGGATTCACACTAAGGTCCCTATGTTTGTACAGCATGTGCTTTTAACCAATGAGAATGCTCATCAGCATTCCACCCTCAACAACTACAGAGCACCTCATTCAGACAAACACTGTTCTGTTTTAACGCTGAGGGAAAAACAAAACAAAAACCACGGCATTTAAGAAATTTTGAGAGATGATGCATTCTTCTCTAAAAAGTTTCTTTTTATGAGATCATCAAGTGTGCTTTTAATTACAAATGCTTATTGATTCCTTAATAAACTCCAACATTCCCATAGTTCATTGATTTTTATTATTCATAATTCTTTATGGTCTTCACTAATTTTAAGTATCCAAATTTATCTTCTTTTTTGTATTACCTTTATTATCTGTTTCATGCCAAAGTTACCTAGGATATTTTGTCTTTTTATTTCTTTGGGACAGCCAGAACTGTGTCTAGACCTTAGGTAGCTTATGTGATGTTTCCAGTGCTATGGGTGCAGGGGCTTGAGGTAATATTTCCTTAGTAACATCCAATAAAATATCCTGTGCTAGAATATGTATGTGACAGTTTTGCATTTAGAGTGATTTTTGACTATGACAATGATAGGGCTGTCTCTGATGCCTCAGCCTTACCTGTCTTTATACTGTAAAAACAAGGATTTTCAGACCATTAGTACAGGCCTTCAGACCATCACCCAGAATAAAATACAGAGACTATGGAACAAGGGAGATTCACTTATTTACATCTCTGTGTGAATTAAGTGGATAATAAAGGATAGTGAGAAGAGTTATGGGCTCCAAGCATGTCGTGACGAAACCAAAGTCCTGGCCACTGTCTGTGCTCTGATATAAGGCCCACTTCTACACTTCACGCTTTTACCACACACTGCTTTTTATCTCATCAGATGCTAATTCCATGTCCACCTCCAGTTTTACGCCAGTCCTTATTATCTTTACTCTCTCATCTGTATGAGTCTTTAACAATGAAGATAGAGTGTAACAATGTATTAGCACAAGGGTAAAGCTTCAAAGGCATCTCAAAATCAAACAATACTTTTATTTTTTAAAAAACTTTGTTCCACCTTAAACAAGAAAACAAAATATCAAAATGGTGGGAGAAAAGAACATGGCAAATGTAAAAATTTGAAAATACACACTTGGATTCTCTGTGTCTGTGGTGATTAGTTTTGATGATCACCTTTACACTAGAGTCACATGGGAGAAGGTCCTCGCTAAGTACCGTGGAACATTGTCTCGATTGCCTTGATTAAGGTGAGAAGTCCTTCCCACTGTGGGTGAAACCATCCCATAGGCAGGAGATCCGGATCTATATAACAATAGAGAAAAATAGCTGAGTGTAAGTTTGCAAGTGTTCATTCTCTCTCCGTTATTTACTGTGTCTGAGACTCGCAGCTTCAAGTTTTGCCTGCCTTAGTGTCCCCACAATTATGGATCATAACCTGAAAGTGTGAGATGAAATCCTTGTACTCCCTAACTTGTTTTTACAGAGTACTTTTTTATCATAACAGGAATGAAACTAAGACACCTTCCCAAGTATACTATGAGCATCAGTTTACATGCTATGTGCATTTATAAGTGTGTGTGTGCATGCATGTGTGAGTGTGCAGATTGTTGGTCTTGCTAATCACAGCCTTTTTTTTTTTGTAGTATGGCTATGTACTTGAAATGGTCAAGAATTAATGCTGCCACTTGGTAGAACGACTTATGGTATTCCAAGAAGGAATTTACACACTATTCAGTGTACTCTGATGTAGTTTCTATGTGTGAAATAGAACACAACTGTCCTATATTTCAAGTAAATGATTCCCAGGGCTGACAATCACTCTAACTCTGACTTGTCTGTGAAAGAGGTAACACTATTTTCTTTATCCTGACTTGCTGCTTTCTGTTAAGAGCAACACCCATTTCATGTTGTGTCCACAGAAGCAGTCTTTTTTATTCCTGAAGTTTTACTGCTTCATAAGATGAGGGAAAAATGTATAGGAAAGACCAGTAGTGATTTAGGACAAGATTCTACAAAGAAGAGTTCCATATTTCACAGTGTCCTTTCAGAAATGCTTCATGGCCTCGACTCCTATTTCATATTTCATGTCTTTGAAAGCCAACTGTGGAACAAAATTCCTGTTTCATGTCTGTGTGATCAATAAACATATGATTTTCCAGAGTTGCTATCCATCTTGTGGCTATGTTTACTGTTTTGGATCTGATAACTAATAACCACTCACATACATACATGTGCACACACATACACACACATAATAGCTTATGTATCATGTATATCTTCAAATTAAAAAATAATGCAATTTATTATTACAATAAATTATTTTTAAAATGCTTGCGCATATACTTAAACTTATTTATATACATCATAATTTCTTTAGTTTAAATGGAGATATACATAAACAAATTTCACTGAAAAGTAATTTGAAATTTAATGTAAATTCTTTCAGGTTTGTCCTTTACGCTTATCATACCCCTGATATAAAGACAACATTCTTCTCTACCTGAGAGACTCATCAATGAAATTTTGCAATACTTTATTCCACCAGTCCATGAGCATGAGAGGACCTCCCATTTTCTAGTGTCTGCCTCAGTTTCTTTTTTCTAACAAATTTAAGTTTTTATCATAGATATCTTTCACCTCCTTGTTTAGGATTATTTCTATATATTTTAATTTTTAGAGACTACTGTGAATGGAAGCTCTTTCTTAGTATGTTTGCTGATACATAAAATAGGATAGTTTTCTTAGTTTGGTTTTTTGTATCCTTTTATTTGCTTACAGTTTTGATCATTTTTAGAAGTTTTCTGATAGAATTCATGGGATTATTTTGTTAATCATGTCATCTCCAAGTATGTGTAGCTTGACTTCTTATTTTCCTATTTGCATCCCTTTAATTTTCTTATCTTCTCCTTTTGCTCTAGACAGTTTTATAAGGACTATGTTGAAACAGAATGGGGATAATGGACAACCTTGTCTTATTACTGATTTCATGGAGATTGCTTTGAGTGTTTATTTCATTACTGCTATGAATTTCCTTATATTATTTTTTCTTACCATTTACTGAATTAGGGTT
The DNA here is from genome assembly GCA_025134845.1 of Neodon shergylaensis. Classification (NCBI taxonomy): domain Eukaryota; kingdom Metazoa; phylum Chordata; class Mammalia; order Rodentia; family Cricetidae; genus Neodon; species Neodon shergylaensis. Next base: position 18,775,397 of record JABTXL010005620.1, on the reverse strand, counting down.
TGTTTTTTCCTTACATTTCTTTTTCCAAAAAAACTTAAAATTTTTTCAAATTTTTAAATTGTATCTTTACGTTATTATTTGCTTTTTTCTAATTTTTTGGTATAGGTGTTTGAGTAACTAACACCAAAGGCTCTTCAAAATGGGAACCTGGGCTGGAGAGATGGCTCACAAGTTAACAGCACTGACTGTTCTTCCAGAGGTCCTGAGTTCAATACCTAGCAACCTCATAGTGGCTCACAACCTTCTGTAATGAGATCTGGTGCCCTCTTCCACTGAATACATAATAAATAAATAAATCTTAAAAAAAACAAAACAAACAAAAAACCAAAATGGGAACATACTACTATAATTTAGGTGGAAAGATCATATAATTTTTGAGACAAAATCCCAAATGGACATCATTAAAAGTTTTTTATTAATTTATTCATTAATTGTTTTTCCCCACCCCATCACAGTTTTCACTCCCTCTCTCCTCTCTACTCAGCCCCTCCCATAACTTCCCCTCTTCCCCAGATCCTCTACCTTTTTCTTTCCCTTCAGAGAAGTGAGGGCCTTCCATGTGTATCAGCTAGCATTGGAATATCAAATTGATCAAGATAAGGTAACTTTCTTCTACTAAGGCTGCATGAAATAAGCAGAAAGAAAGGGTCCCAAGAGCAGGCAATAGAGTGAGAGAGAGCCTTCACTTCCTCTGTCAGGAGTCCCACAAGAATATCAAGCCACATAACTGCAACACATATGGAGAGGGCCCAGGTCAATCCCATGCAAGTTCTTTGGTTGATGGCTCAGTATCTATGAACCTCCATGAACCCAGGTAGTTGACTCTGTGTATTTCCTGGCATTGTTTTTTCTCTCTCTCTGGCTCCCATTATCTTTTCTCAGTCTCTGTCAGAGGATTACCTGAGGTCATCCTAATGTTTGTCTGTGACTCTCTGTTTCTGTTTCCATCACTTGCTGGTAAAGCTTCTCTGATGACAATGATGCAGGCAATGATATATGAGTATAGCAGAATATCATTAAAAATTGTTTCATTGACTTTCATTTTCTTTTTTTGGCAGTCATGTTTGCTTCTATTCTAGGCCTCTGGACTGTTCAGCCTCTGGGACCTGGCCATCTGGGAACCAAATAGACATCTTGTGCCACCAGGAAAAATCTCTAGTGGAAGAAATGGGTTACATATTGTTGAGTTATTTGTCAAAGGGACATGTAGACCACTTGAAAACATCATACGATATTGAGAAGGCTATTGGTTAGTCACCGTAATCTGATGGACCCGTTGCTGAAGACACTAAATTGAGTTGGTGTTTAACTAGAAGTTACAGCCCTATTAATTAGTATTCATGGTGGTATAAAGGACTTTACACACTGCTGGAGCATAAAATTAATCATCATTTTAACCTAGCTATAGAACCTGCAGTCTATAACATAGACCTGCCTGGAAGACATGCGATTCAATAGTGGCACAAATGTTATTGGCATAACCAACCAATCACTTTTTGATAGGATTTAGGCCAAATTCATGAGATGGAACCACTACATGACAGTGCTAAAATGACCAAGAACCTGAGGCTAGATAAGTCATGGGCCCTAGAGGAAAACCTACACCTACTATTTTGCTAAATAAACATAGCAGTTAAGTAACTCCTAATGATATATTGCTATGTGCATGGAGAATGGTACAGCTCTTATCAGAGAAGTTTGTTCTTGCAGTAGACAGTGACCAGCAAAGATACCCACAACTGGATGATGTACAGAAAGTAAGAGACTTGGGAGCACTCAGCCCTAAATAAGATGTCTTTTCAAACCCCTCCCCTCAAAGATCAGGGATCTATGTGAAAAATGAGGATGAAAGATTGACTAGTCAGTGGTGGTAGATGACTTGAAGGGAAGAGTGTCTTCTAGACACAATAGTACTGATACACGGAGGAACTCACACAGTCTAGCAAAATATGCACAAGACCTTCACAGTTTCAAAACAGACAAAATATGAGCAGTGAGAAGGGAAAGTGTACATAAGGTATCTTCACTCACCAAGTCATTGAGAAGAGAACAGATCCTTGGTAACTCTGGCCTAATCGATGGATTAAGACCCTAATAAATTTATAATTTGATCAAATTCATTGGGAGGAGGAACACAGCTGGAATAAGCAGGTTCCTGAGCATGTCCTGAAATGATATACCTTGGCCTTGTTCTCTTTTCATTTCCCCGTACTATCTGGATGCTATGAGTTGAACAGCTTTGCTCCATTAGAGCCTTCACCACACCCTTCTGCCATAATGTTCTGCCTCAACTGATAGGGCCCCAAGCAGTGGAGTCAATTGCCATTTATTGAAATCCCTAAAATGGATAGCTCAAATAAATCCATCCATCATTAAGTTTATTTTCCTCATTTGTTTGTTACAGTTACAAATATGTCTGACAATCATAATCCTTAAACCCCTTAAATTTTTGTAAACTCTTTCAGTGCTCTGATAGTTTCTGCAAACAAACTTTAGTTTTGTATTTCAGGGAAACTCTACAACCTGGTTATTACTTAGACATGAGCAGATATTGAGTCCTGTTTTGGTGAATCCTAGTACTTGCACTTTGACAATACACATCATCTATGATAATTTATATGATAATTAGAATAGCACCTAGCTCAGAAATGAAATTTTTCCATGTAAAATAGATTTATAAAAATAGGCAAGACTTCATGTAGTTTGCTCCCTCAAAGTATAAAGTTCAATAGTCTTTAGTATTTTTGCATTCTTTACAAAGGTTGATCAGAATCTAATTTTAGAACATTTTCATTACACGTCCCCAAATACCCACTGGAGACATGGTCTCTTCATCTTTGCATAAGCCATGCAGGGAGCTTGACAGCTTGTCCAAACACTTGGATTACAGATGTTGTGTTGCTGATCCAACCTTTATGGTGTTTTGGGGGATTCGACTGTGGGTTGTGATGCCTGTGCAGTGGGCACTTTGGCACATTAACCTATGTTCCCAGCTTATGACTCTTATCTTTGATGTAGTGTAGTATTCTTAAAGTTCATTTATGTTATATGTGTGCCAGGACTGTGTTTTCTCTGTAGCTCTGTGGCTTACAGTATGGTTATGTAACACTTTGTTCATCCATTCACCAGTTAGATGGGCATTTGGATAATTTCCACTTCTGACTATTATAAAATAGTGCTACTCTGAGCATTTGTGTATAAGTTTTATGTGGACATATGCTTTCATTTCTCTTGAGGTGAGTACTAGGGACAAAATTTCTCCGTATGATAATTTTGTATTCTTATGGAAACTGTATATTTAACATTTTGAGAAACTGCCAAATTGTATTATAAAGTCAGCTTACCATTTTAAATTCTTCCAGCAAGGTTTTCATGAGGAATGAAAGACTGAGTAAATCATTGGAGAAATAAAAGCTAAAATACTATTTTGCCTAGTTTTGTTATTTCATTTTATCTATCTCCATCTAGGAAACAGTAACAAAATATTTAGTAGGTTTTTATTTTTAATCTATATCTCATATATCTTTGTAAGGTATTTCCTAGACTTCTTATTTGCAAAGCTAAGGGGTTCTTATTTTGCAACATGCTTCCAATGAAGCAAAGATTGAATGTGAAACCATTATTTTCAAGTTAATTGTTCAGTTTCCTATATATACTCAGGTGGCCATCCCAACACTGGGTAACCATATCTCAGCAACATGCCAAAGATTTCACAGACTTTAGATGAGAACAATCGTGGTCCATAAGACCCCAGGAAATCCAGGCCAAATCAACTGGACAGGCTGACTTTGTGACAGAAGGTGATTGTTTTTCATTGATAGACAATATAACTCAAATGCCAGAATACAGTATTTCTGCGTTCCTCAGGCCATGTAAGAAAAAGTGCTGGTCTTTCCTTTTCTGCATGTAACATGGGATTATATTCTACTGCACAAAATTCACATTGCCATTATCTGATTCTGAGATGTGCCACAAGCCTTCTTCTCACTACCCAGTCATGCTGATAAGAAATCAAAATGAAAATTCTACATGGTTGAAAACATTTAAATTTCATTTAATCATACATGTTTAGAGGCCAATAAATTATTATTTACTATGTATTTATCTCTATATTTCTAATTTGATGCCAAAATTCTAAGAAATGTTTTCAACACACATTTTTAAAGATGGCTAAATAATATTCCAATAATTTACATATATAGTGCCAAAGCAAGATAGACACTCATTTATCCAACTATTAAAGCATGCAATGAAGCAAAATTTCAGTGATGTCAGTAACAAATATGCTGCTGCTTTCACTCTCTATGCAATGAGCAGCCATTCTTAGTAACAAACTTTGCTAATTATTACTTAACACATAAATATTCACATGAATATTATGATACAGAATTTAGAAGTAGGGCATTAGAGTAAAAGGTTTCTGATATCACATGTGGAAAAAGTGGTTTTCTGTAAAGAGTATTTTGAGCCACTGAAATTCTGGCTTTTCAAAGGAGGAATTTGGGGGAATCGGTAGAATCACTTAGCTATTGTTTTTCCCCCAAATATATAAACCAGGACCTTACCAATTATTTTACAACTTCATTGTCATTACCAGGTAGAGCTTAACACACAAATCCACATCTACAACAATACCTAATTCTTCAGGTCATGCATATTAATGGACTTGGTGGAATATTTCCTTTTTGGGTTTAAACAATTGGCTGTAGTTTCCCTTCTAGGTTTATTGACCTTAGGTTACATGTTATAGGTCTTCTTGTTTCCGTTCTAGAATTATATTAGGGAAAATTATTAATTGTTTGTTAATAGTTGATTTATTCATTTATTTTAAGAAAAGTTCTGACTACTACATGGACCAGGCAGACTTCAAACTTGCAATCCTCTTCTTTTAACTTCCTGTGTGCTAAGATTACAGATTTGTGGTATTACAAATACCTACCTTTTAAAATAAAAATATGTGACATGAATATGAAACTGAATATGAATGAATAACAAGTGAGAAGAAATAAAAACTAGTGAATGGTATTAGTAGTGGGACCCAGGAAACTATGGAAAGAACATCAAAAAAGCGATTTAAAGTTTCATTGAGAAAGTAGAATAAAAATATATATGAGCAGCACTAATTGGATGCAGCAGGTTATATTTATATATTTATTTGTTCCTGCACACATTCTCTCTCTCTCTCTCTCTCTCTCTCTCTCTCTCTCTCTCTCTCTCT